>SZWC01010677.1:73931-88750 GCA_023375785.1 Penium margaritaceum | reverse complement strand
AACAGAGTTGAAGGTGAAGGCGTTCCGGAGTGACAACGGCGGTGAATATGCGGGGTGCCTTGGGTGGATGAAGAGCAAGGGGATTGAGTGGCAGAAAAGAACTCCACACTCCCCACAACAAAATGGCGTCGCAGAGAGAGAAAATCGCACAATCCTTAATATGGTGCGATCCATGTTGAGCGACGCCGGCCTTACACAACGGTATTGGGCAGAGGCGGCAAGGACAGCATCGTACATCATGAATCTCATGCCGACCATGCCGTTGAAGGACAAGGAGAGCAATGCGTGGAAGATGCCACAAGAAGTGTGGAGCGGGAGGAAGCCGGCAGTGGGTCACCTCCGCACGTTTGGTTGTGTTGCACATGCAATGGTGTAGGCACGTGAGGGACGGAGCAAGCTGGACCTGCGTACCCGCCGGTGTATTTTCCTTGGATATGAGAGCGAAAGCAAGGCATATCGGCTCTTTGACCCAAGGAGGCAGCAGATTGTGCGGAGTCGCGATGTCACGTTTGACGAGAAAAGCCATTGGACAGACAAGGAGGGAAGTCTCTCCATGAAGGGGGAGTGGATGCCACTCCTTGAGGAGGAGACGCCGGAGGACGTGAATGAGGGTGACATCCTCGCATCACCACCATCTGGAGAGCATCGCCTGAGGGATGGGCGAGTGGCAGACTTTATTTCGGCCAGTTTGGATAAGGAATCCGAAGCACCGGAGATGGACGTGGAGGTGGGAAGTCAACAGATGTCTCCAAGGTCTCCAAGAGGGGGGGAGCAGGCGCTTGGAGAGGATGGCCCCGAAAGGGGACAGCTACAACAACAACGGCCTCAAGAGCCTCGCACGAGCAGCCGTTTGCGAAGAAGGGCAAAAAGGTACGATGTCGACAAGGGCATCTGGACTGGGTTTGCACAAGTCTTCTTCACGCAAGAGGAGCATGAAGGAGGCACTGCACCAGAAGGATGAGGCTGAGTTGGAGGAAGCAATACAATTTGAGGTCGCCTCCCATGAGGAGAAAAGCTCTTCAGTTGCAGGTTGAGCATGGACAACTGCCATGGATGATGCGCAAGGGGGAAATTGTTGGAGAGATGCTCCTTACCATGGCAGGAGTGACTCCAAAAAGGAACACCAAAAAGACAAGCCAACATGGCTTAGTGGTGAATGGTGTCCACCTCTTGAGGCAGGAGCCCGGGTTCAAGTCCTACAAGGTGAAGATCTGCCCTGCCTCAAGGGAGGTGGAAAATAGATGCCAGGAAGCTAGCTCAACCTCTAGAGTTCCTCTTTAACATTCTAGAAGGCCAGGTGAGGGTCCAGGAAGGTGGCACACCTTCTAGAAGGGGTGACTTGTCCTACAAGGTATCTAGAGGTGCCTTGGTCTTCTGGACACCTTCCCTCCTACTAGAAGCAAGCTGAGGAATCTAGGAAGGGGCAGAAGCTTCTAGAGGAGGGAAGGGATGCCTTCCTAGGTGGGAGAAGGACAGCCTACCAAGGAGCACTCTAGAAGCCATAGAATCTACTAGGGAGCTCCAAATCTTGCATACTTTGGTGTTCTGGAAACCTTAGATCAGTGGCTATAAATAGCCATTGCTTGTGAGCCTTGATCAAGTGTTAATTCCAATCCAATTGTGGCCAAACCTATTGCCTAACTCTCTGACCAGAATTTCCATCCTTGGAACCAGTTGCCTCCACAGTTTCAGTATCTCCAAAAACAGCTGGTGGTGTGAAACAGCCACTGCTAGGGACCCTCCAGGGTGCACACTCACCCTCAGGCCAGCATTGCCTTTTGCCTTTTGCCTTATGCCTTCTGCCTTTTGCCTTTTGCCTTTTTCCTTTTGCCTTTTGACTTTTGCCTTTTGCCTTTTGCCTCTTGCCTTTGCCTCTTGCCTTTGCCCTTTTCCCTTTTGCCTTTTCCTTTTTGCCTTTTGCCTTTCTCCTTTATCCTTTTGCCTTTTGCCTTTTGCCTTTTTCCCATTGCCTTTTGCCTTTTGCCTTTTGCCTTTTGCCTCTTGCCTTTTGCCTTTTGCCTTTTGCCTTTTTCCTTTTGCCTTTTGCCTTTTGCCTTTTGCCTTTTGCCTCTTGCCTTTTGCCTTTTGCCTTTTGCCTGTTCCCTATTTCCTTTTGCCTTTTGCCGTTTGCCTTTTTCCTTTTGCCGTTTAACATTTTCCTTTTGCCTTTTGCCTTTTTCCTTTTGCCTTTTGCCTTTTGCCTTTTGCATTTTTCCTTTCGCTTCATTTCTTTTTCTTTTTCCCTTTTTTCTTTTGCCTATTGCCTTTTGTCTATTTCCTTTTGCCCTTTTCCTTTTGCCTTATGTTTTTTGCCTTTTGCCTTTTTCCTTTTGCCTTTTGCCTTTTTCATTTTTCCTTTTGACTTTCTCCTTCTGCCTTTTGCCTTTTGCCTTTTTCCTTTCGCCATTTTCCTTTCACCTTTTGCCTATTTCCTTTGCCTTTTGCCTTTTGCCTTCTGCCTTTTGCCTTTTGCCTTTTGCCTTTTGCCTCTTGCCTTTTGCCTTTTGCCTTTTGCCTTTTGCCTCTTGCCTTTTGCCTTTTGCCTTTTGCCTTTTGCCTCTTGCCTTTTGCCTTTTGCCTTTTGCCTTTTGCCTCTTGCCTTTTGCCTTTTGCCTTTTGCCTTTTGCCTCTTGCCTTTTGCCTTTTGCCTTTTGCCTTTTGCCTCTTGCCTTTTGCCTTTTGCCTTTTGCCTTTTGCCTCTTGCCTTTTGCCTTTTGCCTTTTGCCTTTTGCCTCTTGCCTTTTGCCTTTTGCCTTTTGCCTTTTGCCTCTTGCCTTTTGCCTTTTGCCTTTTGCCTTTTGCCTCTTGCCTTTTGCCTTTTGCCTTTTGCCTTTTGCCTCTTGCCTTTTGCCTTTTGCCTTTTGCCTTTTGCCTCTTGCCTTTTGCCTTTTGCCTTTTGCCTTTTGCCTCTTGCCTTTTGCCTTTTGCCTTTTGCCTTTTGCCTCTTGCCTTTTGCCTTTTGCCTTTTGCCTTTTGCCTCTTGCCTTTTGCCTTTTGCCTTTTGCCTTTTGCCTCTTGCCTTTTGCCTTTTGCCTTTTGCCTTTTGCCTCTTGCCTTTTGCCTTTTGCCTTTTGCCTTTTGCCTCTTGCCTTTTGCCTTTTGCCTTTTGCCTTTTGCCTCTTGCCTTTTGCCTTTTGCCTTTTGCCTTTTGCCTCTTGCCTTTTGCCTTTTGCCTTTTGCCTTTTGCCTCTTGCCTTTTGCCTTTTGCCTTTTGCCTTTTGCCTCTTGCCTTTTGCCTTTTGCCTTTTGCCTTTTGCCTCTTGCCTTTTGCCTTTTGCCTTTTGCCTTTTGCCTCTTGCCTTTTGCCTTTTGCCTTTTGCCTTTTGCCTCTTGCCTTTTGCCTTTTGCCTTTTGCCTTTTGCCTCTTGCCTTTTGCCTTTTGCCTTTTGCCTTTTGCCTCTTGCCTTTTGCCTTTTGCCTTTTGCCTTTTGCCTCTTGCCTTTTGCCTTTTGCCTTTTGCCTTTTGCCTCTTGCCTTTTGCCTTTTGCCTTTTGCCTTTTGCCTCTTGCCTTTTGCCTTTTGCCTTTTGCCTTTTGCCTCTTGCCTTTTGCCTTTTGCCTTTTGCCTTTTGCCTCTTGCCTTTTGCCTTTTGCCTTTTGCCTTTTGCCTCTTGCCTTTTGCCTTTTGCCTTTTGCCTTTTGCCTCTTGCCTTTTGCCTTTTGCCTTTTGCCTTTTGCCTCTTGCCTTTTGCCTTTTGCCTTTTGCCTTTTGCCTCTTGCCTTTTGCCTTTTGCCTTTTGCCTTTTGCCTCTTGCCTTTTGCCTTTTGCCTTTTGCCTTTTGCCTCTTGCCTTTTGCCTTTTGCCTTTTGCCTTTTGCCTCTTGCCTTTTGCCTTTTGCCTTTTGCCTTTTGCCTCTTGCCTTTTGCCTTTTGCCTTTTGCCTTTTGCCTCTTGCCTTTTGCCTTTTGCCTTTTGCCTTTTGCCTCTTGCCTTTTGCCTTTTGCCTTTTGCCTTTTGCCTCTTGCCTTTTGCCTTTTGCCTTTTGCCTTTTGCCTCTTGCCTTTTGCCTTTTGCCTTTTGCCTTTTGCCTCTTGCCTTTTGCCTTTTGCCTTTTGCCTTTTGCCTCTTGCCTTTTGCCTTTTGCCTTTTGCCTTTTGCCTCTTGCCTTTTGCCTTTTGCCTTTTGCCTTTTGCCTCTTGCCTTTTGCCTTTTGCCTTTTGCCTTTTGCCTCTTGCCTTTTGCCTTTTGCCTTTTGCCTTTTGCCTCTTGCCTTTTGCCTTTTGCCTTTTGCCTTTTGCCTCTTGCCTTTTGCCTTTTGCCTTTTGCCTTTTGCCTCTTGCCTTTTGCCTTTTGCCTTTTGCCTTTTGCCTCTTGCCTTTTGCCTTTTGCCTTTTGCCTTTTGCCTCTTGCCTTTTGCCTTTTGCCTTTTGCCTTTTGCCTCTTGCCTTTTGCCTTTTGCCTTTTGCCTTTTGCCTCTTGCCTTTTGCCTTTTGCCTTTTGCCTTTTGCCTCTTGCCTTTTGCCTTTTGCCTTTTGCCTTTTGCCTCTTGCCTTTTGCCTTTTGCCTTTTGCCTTTTGCCTCTTGCCTTTTGCCTTTTGCCTTTTGCCTTTTGCCTCTTGCCTTTTGCCTTTTGCCTTTTGCCTTTTGCCTCTTGCCTTTTGCCTTTTGCCTTTTGCCTTTTGCCTCTTGCCTTTTGCCTTTTGCCTTTTGCCTTTTGCCTCTTGCCTTTTGCCTTTTGCCTTTTGCCTTTTGCCTCTTGCCTTTTGCCTTTTGCCTTTTGCCTTTTGCCTCTTGCCTTTTGCCTTTTGCCTTTTGCCTTTTGCCTCTTGCCTTTTGCCTTTTGCCTTTTGCCTTTTGCCTCTTGCCTTTTGCCTTTTGCCTTTTGCCTTTTGCCTCTTGCCTTTTGCCTTTTGCCTTTTGCCTTTTGCCTCTTGCCTTTTGCCTTTTGCCTTTTGCCTTTTGCCTCTTGCCTTTTGCCTTTTGCCTTTTGCCTTTTGCCTCTTGCCTTTTGCCTTTTGCCTTTTGCCTTTTGCCTCTTGCCTTTTGCCTTTTGCCTTTTGCCTTTTGCCTCTTGCCTTTTGCCTTTTGCCTTTTGCCTTTTGCCTCTTGCCTTTTGCCTTTTGCCTTTTGCCTTTTGCCTCTTGCCTTTTGCCTTTTGCCTTTTGCCTTTTGCCTCTTGCCTTTTGCCTTTTGCCTTTTGCCTTTTGCCTCTTGCCTTTTGCCTTTTGCCTTTTGCCTTTTGCCTCTTGCCTTTTGCCTTTTGCCTATCCTTTTGCGTTTTGCCTGTTTCCTATTGCCTTTTGCCGTTTGCCTTTTGCGTTTTGCCTTTTGCCTTTTGCCTTTTGGATTTTGCCTTTTGCCTATTGCCTATTGCCTTTTGCCTTTCGCCTGTTCCCTATTGCCTTTTGCCTATTTCCTTTTGCCTTTTGCCTTTTGCCTCTTTCCTTTTGCCTTTTCCTTTTGCCTTTTGCCTTTCACTTGCTTTCTTTTGCCTTTTCCCTTTTTTCTTTAACCTATTGCCTTTCGCCTATTACCTATTGCCTTTTTCCTTTTGCCTTTAGTTTTCTGCCTTTGGCCTTTTGCCTTTTGCCTTTTGCCTTTGGCCTTTTGCCTTTTGCCTTTTGCCTCTTGCATTTTTCCTATTTCCTTTTGCCTTTTTCCTTTTGCCTTTTTCCCTGTGCCTTTTGCCTTTTGCCTTTTGCCTTTTTCCTTTTGCCTTTTGCCTTTTGCCTTTTTCCTTTTGCCTTTTGCCTTCTGCATTTTGTAATTTAACCTTTTGACTCTTGCCTTTTGCCTTTTGCCTTTTGCCTTTTTCCTTTATCCTTTTGCCTTTTTTTCTTTTGCCTTTTGCCTTTTCCTTTTGCCTTTTGCTTTTTGCCGTTTGCATTTTGACCTTTTCCTTTTGCCTTTTGCCTTTTGGCTTTTTTCGTTTTCCTTTTACCTTTTGCCTTTTATCTTTTTGCCTTTTACCTTTTGCCTTTTGCCATTTGCCTTTTTCCTTTTACCTTTTGCTTTGTGCCTTTTGCCTTTTACCTTTTGCCTTGTACCTTTTGCCTTTTGCCTTTTGCCTTTTGCCTTTTGCCTTTTGCCTTTCTCCTTTTTCCTTTTGCCTATTGAATTTTTCCATTCGCCTTTTGCCTTTCGCCTTTTGCCTTTTGCCTTTTGCCTTTTGCCTTTTTGTTTTGCCTTTTGCTTTTTGCCTTTTGCGTTTTGCCTTTTGCCTTTTGCCTTTTGCCTTTTTCCTTTTGCCTTTTTCCTTTTGCCTTTTGCCTCTTGCCTTTTGCCTTTTGCCTGTTCCCTATTGCCTTTTGTCTATTTCCTTTTGCCTTTTGATGTTTTTATTTTGCCTTTTGCCTTTTCCCTTTTGCCTTTTGCCTTTTTTATATTGCCTTTTGCCTTTTGCCTTCTTTCTTTTGCCTTTTGCCTTTTCCCTTCTGCCTTATGCTTCTTGCCTTTTGCCTTTTTGCCTTTTGTATTTTTCCTTTTACCTTTTACCTTTTGCATTTTGCCTTTTGCGTTTTACCTTTTGCCTTTTGCCATTGCCTTTTGCCTTTATCCTCTTGCCTTTTGCCTTTTGCCTTTCGCCTTCTGCCTTTTGCCTTTCGCCTTTTGCCTTTTGCCTTTTGCCTTTCTCCTTTTTCCTTTTGCCTATTGCATTTTGCCATTTGCCTTTTCCCTTCTGCCTTTTGCCTTTTGCCTTTCACGTTTGTCTTTTGTCTTTTGCCGTTTTCCTTTTGCCTTTTGCCTTTTGCCTTTTGCCTTTTGCCCTTTTCCTTTTGCCATTTGCCTTTTGCATTTTGTCTTTTGCCTATTCCCTATTGCCTTTTGCCTTTTGTCTTTTGCCTTTTTCCTATTGCCTTTTGCATTTTGCCTTTTCCCTTTTGCCTATGGCCTATTGCCTTTTGCCTTTTGCCTTTTGCATTTTGCATTTTGTTCTTTTGTTTTTTGCCTTTTGCCTTTTTCCTGTTGCCTTTTGCCTTTTGCCCTTTGCCTTTAGCCTTTTCCCTTTTCCCTTTTGCCTTTTGCCTTTTGCCTCTTGCCTCTTGCCTTTTGCCTCTTGCCTTTTGCCTCTTGCCTTTTGCCTTTTTCCTTATGTCTTTTGCCATTTGCCTTTTGCGTTTTGCCTTTTTTCTTTCGCCTTTTGCCTTTTGCCTTTTGCCTTTTGCCTTTTGCCTTTTGCCTTTTGCCTTTTGCATTTTTCCTTTTGCCTTTTGCCTTTTGCCTTTTGCCCTTTGCCTTTTGCCTTTTGCCTTTCGCCTTTCGCCTTTTGCCTTTTGCCTCTTGCCTCTTGCCATTTGCCTCTTGCCTCTTGCCTTTTGCCTTTTGCCTTTTACCTTTTGCCTTTTGCCTTGTTCCTTTTGCCTTTTGCCTTTTTCATTTTGCCTTCTGCCTTTTGCCTTTCGCCTGTGGCCTGTTGCCTTTAGCCTATTGACCTTTGCCTTTTGCCTTTTTCCTTTTATCTTTTGCCTTTTGCCTTTTGCCTTTTGCCTTTTCCCTTTCTCTTTTTGCCTATTGCCTTTTGCCTTTTGCCCTTTGTGTTTTGCCTTTTGCCTTTTCCCCCTTGCCTTTTGCCTTTTCCCTATTGCCTTTTGCCTATTTCATTTTGCCTTTTGCCTTTTGCATTTTGCCTTTTTCCTTTTGCCTTTTGCCTTTTGCCTTTTGCATTTTGCGTTTTGCATTTTGCCTTTTGCTCTTTGCCTTTTGCCTTTTGCCTATGGCCTATTGCCTTTTGCCTATTTCCTTTTGCTCATTGCCTTTTCCCTTTTTCCTTTTTCCTTTTGCCTTTTTCCTTTTGCCTTTTGCCTTTTGGCTTTTGTCTTTTGGCTTTTGCCTTTTTCCTTTTGCCTTTTGCCTTCATCCTTTTGCCTTCAACCTTTTGCCTTTTGCCTTTGGCCTTTTTCCTTCTGCATTTTTCCTCTTTCCTTTTGCCTTTTTCCTTTTGCCTATTGCCTTCTGCCTTTTGCCTTTTGCCTTATTCCTCTTGCCTATTGCCTTTTGCCTTTTGCCTTTGGTCTTTTGCCTTTTGCATTTTGCCTTTTGCCTTTTGCCTATTGCCTTTTGCCTTTTTCCTTTTGCCTTTTGCCGTTTGCCTTTTGGCTTTTGCCTTTCTCCTTCTGCCTTTTGCCTTTTGCCTTCTGCCTTTTGCCTTTTGCCATTTTCCTTTGCCTATTGCCTTTTGCCTTTTGCCTTTTGTCCTTTGCCTTCTGCCTTCTACCCCTTACCTTTTGCCGTTTTCCCGTTGCCTTTTGCCCATTGCCTTTTGCATTTTTCCTTTTGCCTTTTAACTTTTGCCTTTTTCCTTTTGCGTTTTGCTTTTTGCCTTTTGCCGTTTCCTTTTTGCCTTTTGCCTTTTGCGTTTTGCCTTTTGCCTTTTGCTTATGGCCTAACGCCTTTTGCCTATTGCATTTTTCTCATTGCCTTGTCCCATTTTTCTTTTGCCTTTTGCCTTTTTCGTTTTGCCTTTTCCCTCTTGCTTTCTGGCTTTTGGCTTTTGCCTTTTGCCTTTTGCCTTTTGCCTTTATCCTCTTGCCTTTAACCTTTTGCCTTTTGCCTTTTTCGTTTTGCCTTTTCCCTCTTGCTTTCTGGCTTTTGGCTTTTGCCTTTTGCCTTTTGCCTTTTGCCTTTATCCTCTTGCCTTTAACCTTTTGCCTTTTGCCTTTTGCATTTTGCCTTTTTCCTTTTGCCTTTTGCCTTTTGCCTTTTGCCTTTTGCCTTTTGCCTTTCGCTTATGGCCTATTGCCTTTTTCCTATTGCCTTTTGCTCATTGCCTTTTCCCTTTTTCCTTTTTCCTTTTGCATTTTTCCTTTTACCTTTTGCCTTTTGCCTTTTGCCTTTTGGCTTTTGGCTTTTGGCTTTTGCCTTTTGACTTTTGCCTTTTGCCTTTTGCCTTTATCCTTCTGCCTTTATCCGTTTGCCTTTCGCCTTTTGCCTTTGGCCTTTTGCCTTTTGCAATTTGCCTTTTTTCCTTTTGCCTTTTCCTTTTGCCTATTGACTTTTGCCTTTTGCCTTTTGCCTTTTCCCTTTTGCCTTTTTCTTTTGCCTATTGCCTTTTGCCGTTTGCCTTTTGCCTTTTGCCTTTTGCCTTTTCCCTTTTGCCTTTTTCTTTTGCCTATTGCCTTTTGCCGTTTGCCTTTTGCCTTTTGCCTTTTGCCTTTTCCCTTTTGCCTTTTTCTTTTGCCTATTGCCTTTTGCCGTTTGCCTTTTGCCTTTTGCCTTTTGCCTTTTCCCTTTTGCCTTTTTCTTTTGCCTATTGCCTTTTGCCGTTTGCCTTTTGCCTTTTGCCTTTTGCCTTTTCCCTTTTGCCTTTTTCTTTTGCCTATTGCCTTTTGCCGTTTGCCTTTTGCCTTTTGCCTTTTGCCTTTTCCCTTTTGCCTTTTTCTTTTGCCTATTGCCTTTTGCCGTTTGCCTTTTGCCTTTTGCCTTTTGCCTTTTCCCTTTTGCCTTTTTCTTTTGCCTATTGCCTTTTGCCGTTTGCCTTTTGCCTTTTGCCTTTTGCCTTTTCCCTTTTGCCTTTTCCCTTTTGCCTTTTTCCTTTTGCCTTTTGCCTTTTTCCTTTTGCCTTTTGCCTTTTTCCTTTTGCCTTTTGCCTTTTGCCTTTTGCCTTTTTCCTTTTGCCTATTGCCTTTTGCCTTTTGCCTCTGGCCTTTTGCCTTTTGCATTTTGCCTCTTACCTTTTTCCTATTGCCTTTTGCCTCTTTCCTTTTGCCTTTTGCCTTCTGGCTTTTGCCTTTGGCCTTTTGACGTTTTCCCTTTGCCTTTTGCCTTTTGCCTTTTGCCTTCTGCCCCTTACCTTTTGCCTTTTGCCCATTGCCTTTTGCTTATTGCCTTTTGCATTTTTCCTTTTGCCTTTTGCCTTTTGCCTTTTGCCTTTTGCGTTTTGCCTTTTGCCTTTTGCCTTTTCCCTTTTGCATTTTGCCTTTTGCCTTTCGCGTTTTGCCTTTGCGTTTTGCCTATGGCCTATCGCCTTTTGTCTGTTGCATTTTGCACATTGCCTTGTCCCATTTTCCTTTTGCTCATTGCCTTCACCCATTTTCCTTTTGCCTTTTGCCTTTTTCTTTTTGCCTTTTCTCTCTGGCTTTTGGCTTTTGGCTTTTGCCTTTTGCCTTTTGCCTTTTGCCTTTATTCTTGTGCCTTTAACCTTTTGCCTTTTGCCTTTTGCCTTTTGTTTTTTTCCTTTTGCCTATTGCCTTTTGCTTTTTGCCTTTTGCCTTTTGCCTTTTGCATTTTGCCTTTTGCCTTTTTCCTTTTGCCTTTTGCCTTTTGCCTTTTGCCTTTCGCCTATGGCCTATTGCCTTTTGCCTATTGCCTTTTGCTCATTGCCTTTTCCCTTTTTCCTTTTTCCTTTTGCCATTTTCCATTTGCATTTTGCCTTTTGCCTTTTGGCTTTTGGCTTTTGCCTTTTGACTTTTGCCTTTTGCCTATTGCCTTCCTCCTTCTGCCTTTAACCTTTGGCCTTTTTCCTTTTGCCTTTGGCCTTTTGCTTTTTGCATTTTGCTTTTTTTCCTTTTGCCTTTTCCTTTTGCCTATTGAATTTTGCCTTTTCCCTTTTGCCTTTTTCTTTTTGCCTTTTTCCTTTTGCCTTTTTCCTTTTCCCTTTTGCCTGTTGCCTTTTGCCTTTGGCCTTTTACCTTTGCATTTTGCATTTTGCCTTTTGCTTTTTCCTTATGCCTTTTGCCCTTAACCTTTGGCCTTGTCCCTTTTGCCTGTTTCCTTTTGCCTTTTGGCTCTTGCCTTTTTCCTTTTGCCTTTTTCCCTTTGCCTTTTTTATTTTGCCTTTTGCCTTTTGCCTGTCGCCTTTTGCCTTTTGCCCTTTTCCGTTTCCTATTGCCTTTTGCCGTTTGCCTTTTGCCTTTTTGTTTTTGCCTATTGCCTTTTGCCTTTTGCCTTTTTCCTTCTGCCTTTTGCCTTTTGCCTTTTGCCTTTTGCCTTTTGCCTTTTTCCTTTGCCTATTGCCTTTTGCTATTTGCCTTTTGCCTTTTTGTTTTTGCCTACTGCCTTTTGCCTTTTGCCTTTTGTCTTTTGCCTTTTTCCTTCTGCCCCTTACCTTTTTTCTTTTTCCTTTTGCCTTTTGCATTTTTCCTTCTTCCTTTTGCCTTTTGCCTGTTGCCTTTTGCCTTTTGTCTTTTGCCTTTTACCTCTTGCCTTTTGCGTTTTGCCTTTTGCGTTTTGCCTTTTGCCTTTTGCCTTTTGCCTATGGCCTATTGCCTTTTGCCTATTGCCTTTTGCTCACTGCCTTTTCCCATTTTCTTTTTACCTTTTGCCTTTTTCCATTTGCCTTTTCCCTTTTGCCTTCTTGGTTTTGGCTTTTGGCTTTTGCCTCTTGCCTTTTGCCTTTTGCCTTTATCCTTTTACCTTTAACCTTTTTCCTTTTGCCTTTTGCCTTTTGCCTTTTGCCTATTGCCTTTTACCTTTTGCCTTTTGACTTTTGCCTTTTGCATTTTGCCTTTTGCCTTTTGCCTTTTGCCTTTTACCTTTTGCCTTTTGCCTTTTGCCTTTTGCCTTTTCCCTTTTGCCTTTTGCCTTTTGCCTTTTGCCTTTTCCCTTTTGCCTTTTGCCTTTTGCCTTTTGCCTTTTCCCTTTTGCCTTTTGCCTTTTGCCTTTTGCCTTTTCCCTTTTGCCTTTTGCCTTTTGCCTTTTGCCTTTTCCCTTTTGCCTTTTGCCTTTTGCCTTTTGCCTTTTCCCTTTTGCCTTTTGCCTTTTGCCTTTTTCCTTTTACCTTTAACCTTTTTCCTTTTGCCTTTTGCCTTTTGCCTTTTGCCTTTTGCCTTTTGCCTTTTGCCTTTTGCCTTTCGCCTTTTGCTTTTTGCCTTTTGCCTTTTTCCCTCTTCCTTTTGCCTATTGCCTTTTGCGTTTTGCCTTTTGCCTTTTTTCTTTTGCCTTTTGCCGTTTGCCTTTTGCCTTTTTCTGTTTGCCTATGGCTTATTTCTCTTTGCCCATTTCCTTCTGCTCATTGCCTTTCCCCCTTTTCCTTTTGCCTTTTGCCTTTTTCATTTTTCCTTTTCTCTTTTCCCTTTTGGCTTTTGGATTTTGGCTTTTTCCTTTTGCACTTTGCCTTTATCGTTTTGCCCTTTTCCTTTTGCCATTTTCCTTTTGCCTTTTGCCTTTTGCATTTTGCCTTTTGCCTTTGGCCTTTTGCCTTTTGCATTTGGCCTTTGGCGTTTTGCCTTTTGCCTATTGCCTTTTGCCTATTGCCTTTTGCCTTATTCCTTTTGCCTTTTGCCCTTTGCCTTTTGGCTTTTGCCATTTGCATTTTGCCTTTTTCCCTTTGCCTTTTGCATTTTGCCTTTTTGCATTTGCCTTTTGCCTTTTGCCTTTTGACTTTTGCCTTTTTCCTTCTGCCTTTTGCCTTTTGCCTTTTGCCTTTTGCCTTTTGCCTTTTTTCCTTTGCCTATTGCCTTTTGCTGTTTGCCTTTTGCCTTGTTGTTTTTGCCTATTCCCTTTTGCGTTCTGCCTTTTGTCTTTTGCCTTTTTCCTTCTGCCCCTTACCTTTTGCCTTTTGCCTATTGCCTTTTGCATTTTTCCTTTTGCCTTTTTCCTTTTGCCTTTTGCCTTTTGTCGTTTGCCTTTTTCCTTTTGCCATTTTCCTTTTGCCTTTTGGGTTTTTCCTTTTGCCTATTGCCTATGCCTTTTGCCTTTTGCCTTTTTCTTTTTGCCTATTACCATTTTCCTTTTGCCTTTAGCCTTTTGCCTTTTGACTTTTGCCTTTTGCCTTTTGCCTTTTGCCTTTTCCCTTTTGCCTTTTGCCTTTTGCCTTTTGCATTTTGCCATTTGCCTTTTGCCTTCTGCCTTTTGCCTTTTGCCTTTTGCCTTTTGCCTGTTGCCTTTTGCCTTTTGCCTTTTGCCTGTTGCCTTTTGCCTTTTGCCTTTTGCCTGTTGTCTTTTGCCTTTTGCCTTTTGCCTTTTTCCTCTTGCCTATTTCCTTTTGCGTTTTGCCTTTTGTCTTTTGCCTGTTGCCTTTTGCCTTTTGCCTTTTGCCTGTTGTCTTTTGCCTTTTGCCTTTTGCCTTTTTCCTCTTGCCTATTTCCTTTTGCGTTTTGCCTTTTGTCTTTTGCCTGTTGCCTTTTGCCTTTTGCCTTTTGCCTGTTGTCTTTTGCCTTTTGCCTTTTGCCTTTTTCCTCTTGCCTATTTCCTTTTGCGTTTTGCCTTTTGTCTTTTGCCTGTTGCCTTTTGCCTTTTGCCTTTTGCCTGTTGTCTTTTGCCTTTTGCCTTTTGCCTTTTTCCTCTTGCCTATTTCCTTTTGCGTTTTGCCTTTTGTCTTTTGCCTGTTGCCTTTTGCCTTTTGCCTTTTGCCTGTTGTCTTTTGCCTTTTGCCTTTTGCCTTTTTCCTCTTGCCTATTTCCTTTTGCGTTTTGCCTTTTGTCTTTTGCCTGTTGCCTTTTGCCTTTTGCCTTTTGCCTGTTGTCTTTTGCCTTTTGCCTTTTGCCTTTTTCCTCTTGCCTATTTCCTTTTGCGTTTTGCCTTTTTCCTTTTGCCTGTTGCCTTTTGCCTGTTGCCTTTTGCATTTTGCCTTTTGCCTATTTCCTTTTGCCTTTTGCCTTTTGCCTTTTGCCTTTTGCCTTTTGCCTATTGCCTTTTGCCTTTCGCCTTTTGCCTTTTTCCTTTTGCCTTTTTCCTTTTGCCTAATGCCTTTTGCCTTTTGCTTTTTGCCTTTTGCCTTTTGCCTTTTGCCTTCTGCCTTTTGCTGTTTGCCTATGTCCTATTTCCTTTTGCCTTTTGCCTTTTGCTTATTGCCTTTTCCCTTTTTCCTTTTGCCTTTTGCCTTTTTCCTTTCTCCTTTTGCCTTTTCCCTTTTTGCTTTTGGCTTTTGCCTTTTGCGTTTTGCCTTTTGCCTTTTGCCTTTATCCTTTTGCCTTTCACCTTTTGCCTTTTACCTTTTGCCTTTTGCCTTTTGCCTTTTGCCGTTCGCCTTTTGCCTATTGCCTTTTGCCTTTTTCCTTTGGCCTTTTGCCTTTCGCCTTTTGCCTTTTTCCTTTTGCCTTTAACTTTTTTCCTTTTCCTTTTACCTTTTGCCTTTTGCCTTTTGCCTTTTGCCTTTTTCCTTTTAACTTTTGCCTTTTGCCTTTTGCCTTTTGCCTTCAACCTTTTGCCTTCTGCCTTTTGCCTTTTGCCTTTTGCCTTTTCCCTTTGCCTATTGCATTTTGTCTTTTGCCTTTTGCATCTTTCTTTTTTCCTATTCCCTTTTGCCTTTTGTCTTTTGCGTTCTTCCCTTGCCCCTTGCCTTTTGCCTTTTGCCTATGGCCTTTTGCCTATTGCCTTTTGCCTTTTTCCTTTTGCCTTTTGCCTATTGCCTTTTGCCTTTTGCCTTTTGCATTTGAGTTTTTGCCTTTTTCCTTTTGCCTTTTGCCTTTTGCCTTTTGCATTTTGCCTTTTCTCTTTTGCCTTTTGCCTCTTGCCTTTTGGATTTTGCCTTTTGCCTTTTGCCTTTTGCCTATGGCCTATTGCCTTTTGCCTATTGCCTTTTGCTCACTGCCTTAACCCATTTTCCCTTTGCCTTTTGCGTTTTTCCTTTTGCCTTTTCCCTTTTTCCTTCTGGCTTTTGGCTTTTGGCTTTTGCCTCTTGCCTTTTGCCTTTTGCGTTTATCCTTTTGCCTTTAACCTTTTGCATTTTAACCTTTGCCCTGTGCCTTTTGCCTTTTTCCTTTTGCCTATTGCCTTTTGCCTTTTTCCTTTTGCGTTTTGCCTTTTGTGTTTTTCCTATTGCCTTTTGTTTTTTGCCTTTGTCCTTTTGTCTTTTGCCTGTTTCCTTTTGTCTTTTGCCTTTTGCCTTTTTCCTTTTGTCTTTTGCCTTTTTCCTTTTGCCTATGTCCTGTTGCTTTTTGCCTATTACCCTTTGCCTTTTGCCTTTTGCCTTTTGCCTTTTGCCTTTTGCCTTTTGCCTTT
>SZWC01010677.1:57526-73486 GCA_023375785.1 Penium margaritaceum | reverse complement strand
CCTTTTGCCTTTTGCCTTTTGCCTTTTGCGTTTTGCATTTTGCCGTTTGCCTTTTGTCTCTTGCCTATTGCCTATTGCTTTTTGCTCATTGCCTTTTCCCGTTTTCCTTTTGCCTTTTGCCTTTTTCCTTTTGCCTTTTGCCTTTTGCATTTTGCCTTTTGCCTTTTGCCTTTTCCCTTTTGCCTTTTGACTTTTGCCTTTTGCCTTTTGCCTTTTGCCTTTTTCCTTTTGCCCTTTTCCTTTTGCCTTTTGCGCTTTGCCTTTTGCCTTTTTCCTTTTGCCTTTTGCCTGTTGTATTTTTTCTTTTTCCTTTTTGCTTTTGCCTATTCTCTTTTACCTTTTTCCTTTTGCCTTTTTCTATTTGCCTTTTGCCTTTTGCCTTTTGCATTTTGCATTTTGCATTTTTCCTTTTGCCTATTGCCTATTTCTTTTTACCTTTTGCCTTTTTGCTTTTTGCCTATTGCCTTTTCCCCTTTGCCTTTTGTCTTTTGCCTTTTTCCATTTACCCCTTTTGTTTTGCCTTTTGCCTATTGACTTTTGCCTATTGCCTTTTGCCTTTTTCCTTTTGCCTTTTCCCTTTTGCCATTTGCCTTTTGCCTTTTGCCTTTTGCTCTTTTCCTTTTGCCTTTTTCCGTTTGCCTTTTGCGTTTTTCCTTTTGCCTATTGCCTTTTGCCTTTTGTCTTTTTCCTTTTTCCTTTTGCCTTTTGCATTTTTTCTCTTGTCTTTTTCTTTTGCCTTTTTGCCTTTTCCTATCACCTTATGCCTTTTTCCTTTTTACTTTTTCCGTTTGCCTTTTGCCTTTTGCCTTTTGCCTTTTTCCTTTTGCATTTTTCCTATTGCCTATTGCCAATTTCCTTTTGCCTTTTACCTTTTTTCCTTTTGCCTTTTGCCTTTTGCCTTTTGACTTGTGCCTTTTGCCTTATGCCTATTGCCTTTTGCGTAGTGCCTTTTGCCTTTTTTCTTTTGCCTTTTGCCTTTTGCCCTTGACCTTTTGCCTTTTGCTATTTGCTTTTTGCCTATTGCCTTTTGCCTTTTGCGTTTTGTAATTTGCCTTTTTCCATTAACCCATTTCCTTTTTCCTTTTGCCTATTGCCTTTTGCCTTTTGCCTTTTGCCTTCTGCCTTTTGTCTTTTGCGTTTTGCCTTTTGCCTGTTTCCTATGGCCTATTGCCTTTTACTTATTGCCTTTTCCCTTTTTCCTTTTGCCTTTTCCCTTTTTCCTTTTGCCTTTTGCCTTTTGGCCTTTGGCTTTTGGATTTTGCCTTTTGCCTTTTGCCTCTTGCCTTTTGCCTTTTTCCTTTTGCCTTTTGCCTTTTTCCTTACTCCCTTTGCCTATTGCCTTATGCCTTTTTCCTTTTGCCTTTTGCCTTTTGCCTTTTTCCTTCTGCCTATTGCCTTTTGCCTTTTTCCTTTTGCCTATTGCCTTTTGCCTTTGGCCCTTTGCGTTTTGCATTTTGCCTTTTGTCTTTTGCCTTTTGCCTTTTGCCTATTGCCTTTTGCCTTTTTCCTTCTGCCTATTGCCTTTTGCCTTTTTCCTTTTGCCTATTGTCTTTTGCCTTTTGCCTTTTGTTTTTTGCCTTTTGCCAATTTCCTTTTGCCTTTTGCCTTTTGCCTTTTGCGTTTTTTCTTGTGCCTTTTGCCTTTTGCCTTTTGCCTTTTGCCATTTGCCTTTTGCCTTTTGTTTTTTGCCTTTTGCCAATTTCCTTTTGCCTTTTGCCTTTTGCCTTTTGCGTTTTTTCTTGTGCCTTTTGCCTTTTGCCTTTTGCCTTTTGCCATTTGCCTTTTGCCTTTTGCCTTTTTCGGATTGCTTTTTGCCTTTAACCTTTTGCCTTTTTCCTTTTGTCTATAACCTTTTGCCTTTTGCCTTTTGCCTTTTGCATTTCGCCTTTTGACTTTTGCCTTTTGCCTTTTGCCTTTTGCCTTTTGCCTTTTTCCTTTTGCCTTTTGCCTTTTGCCTCTTGCCTTGTTCCTTTTGCCTTTTGCCTTTTGCCTTTTTCCTTTTGCCTTCTGCGTTTTGCCTTTCGCCTATGGCCTGTTGCCTTTAGCCTATTGCGCTTTGCCTTTTGCCTTTTGCCTTTTGTCTTTTGCCTTTTGCCTTTGGCCTTTTGCCTTTTTCTTTTTGCCTATTGCCTTTTGCCTTTTTGCCCTTTGTATTTTGCCTTTTGCCTTTTCCCCCTTGCCTTTTGCCTTTTCCCTATTGCCTTTTGCCTATTTTCTTTTTTCCTTTTTTGTTTTGTCTTTTGCCTTTTACCTTTTGCCTTTTTTCTATTGCCTTTTGCCTTTTCCCTTTTGCCTTTTGCCTTTTGCCCTTTGAATTTTGTGTTTTTTCTTTTGCCTTTTGCCTTCTGCCTTTTGCGTTTTGCGTTTTGCCTTTTGCCTTTTGCCTTTTGCCTTTTGCCTATGGCCTATTGCATTTTTCCTATTGCCTTTTGCTCATTTCTGTTTCCCTTTTTCCTTTTTCTTTTTGCCTTTTTCCTTTTGCCTTTTGCCTTTTGCTTTGTGGCTTTTGGCTTTCAGCTTTTGCCTTTTGCCTTTTGCCTTTATCCTTTCGGCTTTAACCTTTTGCATTTTGCCTTTTGCCTTTGGCCTTTTTCCTTTTGCCTTTTGCCTTTGGCCTTTTTCCTTTTGCCTATTGCCTTTTGCCTTTTGCCTTCTGCCTTTTTCCTTTTGCCTTTTGCCTTTCGCCTTTTGCCTTTTTCCTTTTGCCTATTGCCTTTTGCCTTTTGCCTTTGGCCTTTTGCCTTTTGCCTTTTGCCTTTTCCCTTTTCCCTTTTGCCTTTTGCCTTTTGCCTTTTCCCTTTTCCCTTTTGCCTTTTGCCTTTTGCCTTTTCCCTTTTCCCTTTTGCCTTTTGCCTTTTGCCTTTTCCCTTTTCCCTTTTGCCTTTTGCCTTTTGCCTTTTCCCTTTTCCCTTTTGCCTTTTGCCTTTTGCCTTTTTGTTTTTCTTATTGCATGTTTCCTTTTGCCTTTTGGCTTTTGCCTTCATCCTTTGGCCTTTAACCTTCTATCTTTTTCCTTTTGCCTTTTGCCTTTTTCCTTTTGCCTTTTTCCTTTTGCCTTTTGCCTTTTGCCTTTTGCCTTTTTCATTTATCCTTTTGCCTATTGCCTATTTCCTTTTGCCTTTTGCCTTTTTTCCTTTTGCCTTTTGCCTTTTGCCTTTTGACTTTTTCCTTTTGCCTAATTCCTATTGCCTTTTGCCTTTTGCCTTTTGTCTTTTGCCTTTTTCCATTAACCCCTTTCCTTTTTCCTTTTGCCTATTGCCTTTTACCTTTTGCCTACTGCCTTTTGCCTTTTGCCTTTTGCCTTTTCCCTTTTTCCTTTTGCCTTTTGCCTTTTTCCTTTTGTGTATTGCTTTTTGGCCTTTGGCTTTTGCCTTTTGCCTTTTGCCGTTATCCTTTTGCCTTTAACCTTTTGCCTTTTGCCTTTTGCCTTTTGCCTTTTGCCTTTTGCCTTTTTCCTTTTGCCTATTGCCTTTTGCCTTTGATCTTTTGCCTTTTTCATTTTGCCTTTTGCCTTTTGCCTTTTGCCTTTTTCCTTTTGCCTATTGCCTTTTGCCTTTGATCTTTTGCCTTTTTCATTTTGCCTTTTGCCTTTTGCCTTTTGCCTTTTTCCTATTGCCTTTTGCCATTTTTCTTTTGCCTTTTGCCTTTTACCTTTTGGCTGTTGCCTTTTTCCTTTTGCCTTTTTCCCTTTGCATATTGCCTTATGCCTTTTTCCTTTTGCCTTTTGCCATTTGCCTTTTGCCTTTTTCCTTCTGCCTTTTGCCTTTTGCCTTTTTCCTTTTAACTATTGCCTTTTGCCTTTGGCCCTTTGCCTTTTGCATTTTACCTTTTGCCTTTTTCCTTTTGCCTTTTGCCTATTGCCTTTTGCCATTTTCCTTCTGCCTTCTGCCTTTTGCCTTTTGGCTTTTGCCATTTGTCGTTTGCTTTTTTCCCTTCGCCTATTGCCTTATGCCTTTATCAAATTGCCTTTTGACTTTTGCCTTTTGCCCTTTTTGTTTTGCCTATTGCCTTTTGCCTTTTGCCTTTCGTCTTTTGCCTTTTGCCTTTTGCCCCTTACCTTTTGCCTTTTGCCTATTGCCTTTTGCCTATTGCCTTTTGCATTTTTCCTTTTGCCTTTTGTCTGTTGCCTTTTGCGTTTTGCGTTTTGCCTCTTGCCTTTTGCCATTTTCATTTTGCCTTTTACCTTTTGCTTTTTGCGTTTTTCCTTTTGCCTATTGCATTTTGCCTTTTGCCTTTTGCCTTTTTCCTTTTGGCCTTTTCCTTTATCCTTTTGCCTTTTTCCTTTTGCCTTTTGCCTTTTGCCTTTTGCCTTTTGCCTTTTTTCTTTTGCCTATAACCTTTTGCTTTTTTCCTTTTGCCTTTTTCATTTTGCCTTTTGACTTTTGCCTTTTTCCTTTTTCCTTTTGCTGTTTGCCTTTTTCCTTTTTCCTTTTGCCTTTTGCCTTTCGCCTTTTGCCTTGTTCCTTTTGCCTTTTGCCTTTTTCCTTTTTCCTTTTGCCTTCTGCCTTTTGCCTTTCGCCTATAGCCTGTTGCCTTTAGCCTACTGCCCTTTGCCTTTATCCTTTTGCCTTTTGTCTTTTGCCTTTTGCCTTTTGCCTTTTTCTTTCTTGCTATTGCTGTTTGCCTTTTTCCCTTTGTCTTTTGCTTTTCTCCTTTTCCCTAGTTCCTTTTGCCTATTCCCTTTTGCCTTTTTTCTTTTGCCTTTTGCCTTTTGCCTTTTGCCTTTTGCCTATTGCCTTTTCCCTTTTGAATTTTGCCTTTTGCCTTTTGCATTTTTCCTTTTTTCCTTTTGCCCTTTGCCTTTTGCCTTTTGCCTTTTGCGTTTTGCGTTTTGCCTTTTGCCTTTTGCCTTTTGCCTTTTTCCTTTTGCCTTTTGCCTTTTGCCTTTTGCTTATGGCCTATTGCCTTTTGCCTATTGCCTTTTGCTCATTGCCTTTTCCCTTTTTCCTTTTTCCTTTTGCCTTTTTACTTTTGCCTTTTGCCTTTTGCCTTGTGGCTTTTGGCTTTTGGCTTTTGCCTTTTGCCTTTTGCCTTTTGCCTTTATCCTTTTGACTTTTGCCTTCTGCGTTTGGCCTTTTTCCTTTTGCATTTTGCCTTTTTCCTTTTGCCTTTTTCCTTTTGCCTATTGCCTTTTGCCTTTTGCCTTTTGCCTTTTTCCTTTTGCCTTTTGCCCTTTGCCTTTTGCCTTTTTACTTTTGCCTATTGCCTTTTGCCTTTTGCCTTTGGCCTTTTTCCTTTTGCATTTTGTTTTTTGCCTATTGCCTTTTGGCTTTTGCCTATTGCTTTTTTCTTTTTCCTTTTGCCTTTTGCCTTTTGCCTTTTGGCTTTTTCCTTTTGCCTTTTGCCTTTTTCCCTTTTCCTTTTGCCTTTTGTCTTTTTCCTTTTGCTTTTTGCCGTTTGCCTTGTGCCTTTTGCCTTTTTCCTTCTGCCCGTTACCTTTTGCCTTTTGCCTTTTGCCTTTTGCTTATTCCCTTTTGCATTTTTCCTTTTTCCTTTTGCCTTTTGCCTTTTGCCTTTTGTGTTTTGCTTTTTGCCTTTTTCCTTTTCCCTTTTGCCTGTTGCCTTTTGCCTTTTGTGTTTTGCCTTTGGCCTTTTGCCTATGGCCTATTGCCTTTTGCCTATTGCATTTTGCTCCTTGCCTTTTCCCATTTTTTTTTTGCCTTTTGCCTTTTGCCTTTTGCATTTTGCCTTTTTCCTTTTGCATTTTTCCTTTTGCCTTTTGCCTCTTGCCTTTTGCCTTTTTCCTGTTGCCTTTTGCCTTTTGCCTTTTTTCCTTTGCCTTTTGCCTTTTGCCTTTTGCCTTTAGCCTTTTGCGTTTTGCCTTTTGCCTTTTGCCTTTTGCCTTTTGCCTTTTTCCTTTTGCCTTTTTCCTTTTGCCTTTTACCTTTTGCCTTTTTTCTTTTGCCTTTTAATTTTTGCCTATTGCCTTTTGCCTTTTGCCTTTTGACTTTTGCCCTTTGCCCTTTGCCTTTCGCCTTTTGCCTTTTGCCTTTTGCCTTTTGCCTATGTCTTTTGCCTTTTGCCTTTTGCCTTTTGTGTTTTGCCTTTTTCCTTTTGCGTTTTGCGTTTTGCCTTTTGCCTTTTGCCTTTTTTCCTTTTTCCTTTTGCCTTTTGCATTTTGCCTTTTGCCTTTTGCTTTTTGCCTTTTTCTTTTTGCCTTTTGCCGTTTGCCTTTTTCCTTTTGCCTCTTGCCTTTTGCCTTTTTGCTTTTGCCTTTTGCCTTTTGCCTATTGCCTTTTGCCTTTTGCCTTTTGACTTTTGCCCTTTGCCTTTTGCCTTTTGCCCTTTGCCTTTTGCCTTTTGCCTTTTGCCTTCTTCCTTTTGCCTTTTGCCTTTTGCCTTTTGCCCTTTGCCTTTTGCCTTTTGCCTTTTGCCTTTTTCCTTTTGCCTTTCACCTTTTGCCTTTTGCCTTTTGCCTTTTTCCTTTTTGTTTTTTCCTATTGCCTTTTGCCTTTTGCCTTTTTTCTTTTGCCTCTTGCCTTTTGCCTATTGCCTTTTGCCTTTTGCCTTTTGCCTTTTGTCTTTTGCCTTTTGCCTTTGCCCCTTGCCTTTTGCCTTTTGCCTTTTTCCTTTTGCCTTTCACCTTTTGCCTTTTGCCTTTTGCCTTTTTCCTTTTTGTTTTTTCCTATTGCCTTTTGCCTTTTGCCTTTTTTCTTTTGCCTCTTGCCTTTTGCCTATTGCCTTTTGCCTTTTGCCTTTTGCCTTTTGTCTTTTGCCTTTTGCCTTTGCCCCTTGCCTTTTGCCTTTTGCCTTTTTCCTTTTGCCTTTCACCTTTTGCCTTTTGCCTTTTGCCTTTTTCCTTTTTGTTTTTTCCTATTGCCTTTTGCCTTTTGCCTTTTTTCTTTTGCCTCTTGCCTTTTGCCTATTGCCTTTTGCCTTTTGCCTTTTGCCTTTTGTCTTTTGCCTTTTGCCTTTGCCCCTTGCCTTTTGCCTTTTGCCTTTTTCCTTTTGCCTTTCACCTTTTGCCTTTTGCCTTTTGCCTTTTTCCTTTTTGTTTTTTCCTATTGCCTTTTGCCTTTTGCCTTTTTTCTTTTGCCTCTTGCCTTTTGCCTATTGCCTTTTGCCTTTTGCCTTTTGCCTTTTGTCTTTTGCCTTTTGCCTTTGCCCCTTGCCTTTTGCCTTTTGCCTTTTTCCTTTTGCCTTTCACCTTTTGCCTTTTGCCTTTTGCCTTTTTCCTTTTTGTTTTTTCCTATTGCCTTTTGCCTTTTGCCTTTTTTCTTTTGCCTCTTGCCTTTTGCCTATTGCCTTTTGCCTTTTGCCTTTTGCCTTTTGTCTTTTGCCTTTTGCCTTTGCCCCTTGCCTTTTGCCTTTTGCCTTTTTCCTTTTGCCTTTCACCTTTTGCCTTTTGCCTTTTGCCTTTTTCCTTTTTGTTTTTTCCTATTGCCTTTTGCCTTTTGCCTTTTTTCTTTTGCCTCTTGCCTTTTGCCTATTGCCTTTTGCCTTTTGCCTTTTGCCTTTTGTCTTTTGCCTTTTGCCTTTGCCCCTTGCCTTTTGCCTTTTGCCTTTTTCCTTTTGCCTTTCACCTTTTGCCTTTTGCCTTTTGCCTTTTTCCTTTTTGTTTTTTCCTATTGCCTTTTGCCTTTTGCCTTTTTTCTTTTGCCTCTTGCCTTTTGCCTATTGCCTTTTGCCTTTTGCCTTTTGCCTTTTGTCTTTTGCCTTTTGCCTTTGCCCCTTGCCTTTTGCCTTTTGCCTTTTTCCTTTTGCCTTTCACCTTTTGCCTTTTGCCTTTTGCCTTTTTCCTTTTTGTTTTTTCCTATTGCCTTTTGCCTTTTGCCTTTTTTCTTTTGCCTCTTGCCTTTTGCCTATTGCCTTTTGCCTTTTGCCTTTTGCCTTTTGTCTTTTGCCTTTTGCCTTTGCCCCTTGCCTTTTGCCTTTTGCCTTTTTCCTTTTGCCTTTCACCTTTTGCCTTTTGCCTTTTGCCTTTTTCCTTGTTCATATTGCCTTTTGCCTTTTGCCTTTGGCCTTTTGCCTTTTGCATTTTTCCTTTGGCCTTTTGCCTTTTGCCCTTTGCCTTTTGCCTTTTGCCTTTTGCCTTTTTCCTTTTGCTGTTAACTCTTTTTTTCCCTTTTACCTTTGGCCTTTTGCCTTTTGCCTTTTGCCTATTTCCTTTTACCTTTTGCGTTTTGCCTTTCGCCTTTTACCTTTTGCCTTCTGCATTTTGCCTTTTGCCTTTTGCCTCTTTCCTTTTTCTTTTTCCCTTTTGCCTTTTGTCTTTTGTCTTTTGTCTTTTGCCTTTTGCCTTTTGCCTTTTGCCTTTTGCCTTTTTCCTCTGGCCTATTGCCATTTACTCATTTCCTTTTCCCTATTGCATTTTGTCTTTTGTCTTTTGCCTTTTTCTTTTGCCCTTTGCCTTCGCCACTTGCCTTTTGCCTTTTGCCTATTGTGTTTTGCCTATTGCCTTTTGCCTTTTTCCTTTTGCCTTTTTCCCTTTGCCTTTTGACTTTTGCCTTTTGCCTATTGCCTTTTGCCTTTTTCCTTTTGCCTTTTTCCTTTTTCCTTTTTCCTTTTGCATTTTGCCTTTTGCTTTTTTGCATTTTGCATTTTGCCTTATGAATTTTTCATTTTTCCTTTTCCCTTTTCCCTTTTGCCTTTTGCCTTTTTCGTTTTGCCTTTTGCCTTTTGCCTTTTGCCTATGGCCTATTGGCTTTTGCCTATTGCCTTTTGCTCACTGCCTGTTCCCATTTTCCTTTTGCCTTTTGCTTTTTTCCTTTTGCCTTTTCCCTTTTGCCTTCTGGATTTTGGATTTTGGCTTTTGCCTCTTGCCTTTTGCCTTTTGCATTTATCCTTTTGCCTTTAACCTTTTGCTTTTTGCCTTTTGCTTTTTGCCTTTTGCCTTTTTTCTTTTGCCTTTTCCCTTTTGCCTTTTGATATTTGCCTTTTGTGTTTTTTCTTTTGCCTCTTGCCTTTTTCCTTTTGCCTTTTGCCTTCTATTTTTTGCCCTTTTCCTTTTGCCTTGTGCCTGTTTCCTTTTGCCTTTTGCCTTTTGCCTTTTTCCTTTTGCCTTTTGCCTTTTTCCTTTCGCCCCTTGCCTTTTTGCCTTTTCCCTATTGTTTTTTGCCTATTTGCTTTTGCCTTTATCCTTTTGCCCTTTGCCATTTGCCTTTTGCCTCTTGCCTTTTGCCTGTTGCCTTTTGCCTCTTGCCTTTTGCCTTGTGCCTTTTGCCTTTCTCCTTTTGCCTTTTGACTTTTTCATTTTGCATTTTGCATTTTGCATTTTGCCTTTTGCCTTTTGCCTTTTGCTGTTTGCCTATGGCCTATTTCCTTTTGCCTATTGCGTTTTGCTTATTGCCTTTTCCCTTTTTCGTTTTGCCTTTGGCCTCTTTCTTTTGCCTTTTGCCTTTTTCCTTTTGCATATTGCCTTTTGCCTTTTGCCTTTGGCCTTTTGCCTTTTGCCTTGTGCCTTTGGCCTTTTGCCTTTTGCCTAATGCCTTTTTCCTTCATCCTTTTGCCTTTTGCCTTTTGCCTTTTTCCTTTTTCCTTTAACTTTTGCCTTTTTCCTTTTTCCTTCTGCCTTTTGCCTTTTGCCTTTTGCCTTTTTCCTTTGCCTATTGCCTTTTGCCTTTTGCCTTTTGCCTTTTTCCCTTTCCCTTTTGCCTTTTGCCTTTTTCCTTTTGCCCTCTGCCTTTTGCATTTGGCCTTTTGCGTTTTGCCTTTTGCCTTTTGCCTTTTGCCTGTTGTCTTTTTTCTTTTGCCTTTTTGCTTTTGCCTATTACCTTTTGCCTTTTTCCTTTTGCCTTTTTCCGTTTGCCTTTTGCCTTTTGCCTTTTGCCTTTTGCATTTATCCTTTTGCCTATTGCCTATTTCCTTTTGCCTTTTTCCTTTTTTCCTTTTGCCTTTTGCCTTTTGACTTTTGCCTTTTGCCTAATGCCTATTGCCTCTTGCCTAGTGCCTTTTGCCTTTTGTCTTTTGCCTTTTGCCTTTTGCCCTTGACCTTTTGCCTTTTGCTTTTTGCTTTTTGCCTATATCCTTTTGCCTTTTGCCTTTTGTCTTTTGCCTTTTTCCATTAACCCCTTTCCTTTTTCCCTTTGCCTATTTCCTTTTGCCTTTTGCCTTTTGCCTTCTGCCTTTTGCGTTTTGCCTTTTGCCTTTTGCCGTTTTCCTATGGCCTATTGCCTTTTACTCATTTCCTTTTCCGTTTTTCCTTTTGCCTTTTGCCTTTTTCCTTTTGCATTTTGCCTTTTGGCCTTTGGCTTTTGGCTTTTGCCTTTTGCCTTTATCCTTTTGCCTTTAACCTTTTGCCTTTTGCCTTTTTCCTTTTGCCTTTTGCCTTTTGCCTTTTGCCTTTTTCCTTTTGCCTATTGCCTTTATTTGGTTGCCTTTGGCCTTTTGCCTTTTGCATTTTGCCTTTTGGCCTTTGGCTTTTGGCTTTTGCCTTTTGCCTTTTTCCCTTTGCCTTTTGCCTTTTGCCTATTGCCTTTTGCCTTTTTCCTTTTGCCTTTTGCCTATTACCTTTTGGCTTTTGCCTTTTGCCTTTTGCCTTTTTCCCTTTGCCTATTGCCTTATGCTTTTTTCCGTTTGCCTTTTGCCATTTGCCTCTTGCCTTTTTCCTTCTTCCTTTTGCCTTTTGCCTGTTTCCTTTTTCCTATTGCCTTTTGCATTTGGCCCTTTGCCTTTTGCATTTTGCCTTTTGCCTTTTGCCTTTTGCCTATTGCCTTTTGCCTTTTTTGTTCTGCCTTCTGTCTTTTGCCTTTTGGCTTTTGCCTTTTGCCCTTTTCCCTTTGCCTATTGCCTTATGCCATTTTCCAATTGCCTTTTTACTTTTGCCTTTTGCCTTTTTCGTTTTGCCTATTGCCTTTTGCCTTTTGCCTTTGGTCTTTTGCCTTTTGCCTTCTGCCCCTTACCTTTTGCCTTTTGCCTATTGCCTTTTTCCTATTGCCTTTTGCATTTTTCCTTTTGCCTTTTGCCTGTTGCCTTTTGCGTTTTGCGTTTTGCCTCTTGCCTTTTGCCATTTTCCTTTTGCCTTCTGCCTTTTGCCTTTTGCGTTTTTCCTTTTGCCTATTGCATTTTTCCTTTTGCCTTTTGCCTTTTGCCTTTTTCCTTTTGCCATTTGCCTTTTGCGTTTTGCCTTTTTACTTTTGGCTTTTGCCTTTATCCTCTTGCCTTTTTCCTTTTGCCTTTTGCCTTTTGCCTTTTGCCTTTTGCCTTGTTCCTTTTGCCTTTTGCCTTTTTCCTTTTTCCTTTTGCCTTCTGCCTTTGGCCTTTCGCCTATAGCCTGTTGCCTTTAGCCTATCGCCCTTTGCCTTTTGCCTATTGTCTTTTGCCTTTTGCCTTTTACCTTTTGCCTTTTTCGTTTTTTTCTATTGCCTTTTGCCTTTTGCCCTTTGTCTTCTGCCTTTTGCCTTTTCCCCTTTGCCTTTTGCCTATTTCCTTTTGCCTTTTTCCTTTTGCCTTTTGCCTTTTGCCTTTTGCCTTTTGCCTATTGCCTATTTCCTTTTCCCTTTTGACTTTTGCCTTTTGCCTTTTGCATTTTGCCTTTTGCCTTTTGCCTTTTGCGTTTTGCGTTTTGCGTTTTGCCTTTTGCCTTTTGCCTTTTGCCTTTGTCCTATTGCCTTTTTCCTATTGCCTTTTGCTCATTGCCTTTTTCCTTTTTCCGTTTTCCTTTTGCCTTTTTACTTTTGCCTTTTGCCTTTTGCCTTGTGGCTTTTGGCTTTTTGCTTTTGCCTTTTGCCTTTTGCCTTTTGCCTTTATCCTTTTGCCTTTTGCCTTTTGCGTTTTGCCTTTTGCCTTTTGCCTTTTCCCTTTTACCATTTGCCTTTTGCCTTTTACCTTTTTCATTTTTCGTTTTGCCTTTTGCAGTTTGCCTTTTGCCTTCTGCCTTTTGCCTTTTGCCTTTCGCCTTTTGCTTTTTGCCTTTTCCCTTTTACCATTTGCCTTTTGCCTTTTACCTTTTTCATTTTTCGTTTTGCCTTTTGCAGTTTGCCTTTTGCCTTCTGCCTTTTGCCTTTTGCCTTTCGCCTTTTGCTTTTTGCCTTTTCCCTTTTACCATTTGCCTTTTGCCTTTTACCTTTTTCATTTTTCGTTTTGCCTTTTGCAGTTTGCCTTTTGCCTTCTGCCTTTTGCCTTTTGCCTTTCGCCTTTTGCTTTTTGCCTTTTCCCTTTTACCATTTGCCTTTTGCCTTTTACCTTTTTCATTTTTCGTTTTGCCTTTTGCAGTTTGCCTTTTGCCTTCTGCCTTTTGCCTTTTGCCTTTCGCCTTTTGCTTTTTGCCTTTTCCCTTTTACCATTTGCCTTTTGCCTTTTACCTTTTTCATTTTTCGTTTTGCCTTTTGCAGTTTGCCTTTTGCCTTCTGCCTTTTGCCTTTTGCCTTTCGCCTTTTGCTTTTTGCCTTTTCCCTTTTACCATTTGCCTTTTGCCTTTTACCTTTTTCATTTTTCGTTTTGCCTTTTGCAGTTTGCCTTTTGCCTTCTGCCTTTTGCCTTTTGCCTTTCGCCTTTTGCTTTTTGCCTTTTCCCTTTTACCATTTGCCTTTTGCCTTTTACCTTTTTCATTTTTCGTTTTGCCTTTTGCAGTTTGCCTTTTGCCTTCTGCCTTTTGCCTTTTGCCTTTCGCCTTTTGCTTTTTGCCTTTTCCCTTTTACCATTTGCCTTTTGCCTTTTACCTTTTTCATTTTTCGTTTTGCCTTTTGCAGTTTGCCTTTTGCCTTCTGCCTTTTGCCTTTTGCCTTTCGCCTTTTGCTTTTTGCCTTTTCCCTTTTACCATTTGCCTTTTGCCTTTTACCTTTTTCATTTTTCGTTTTGCCTTTTGCAGTTTGCCTTTTGCCTTCTGCCTTTTGCCTTTTGCCTTTCGCCTTTTGCTTTTTGCCTTTTCCCTTTTACCATTTGCCTTTTGCCTTTTACCTTTTGCCTTTCCCCTTTTGCCTTTTGCCTCTTGCTTTTTGCCTTCAGCCTTTTGCCTTTTGCCTTTTTTCTTTTTCCTTTTGCCTATTTCATCTTTCCATTTGCCTTTTGCCTTTCACCTTTTGCCCTTTTCCTTTTGCCTTTTGCCTTTTGCCTTTTGCCTTTTGCCTTTTGCCCTTTCCATTTTGCCTTTTGCTTTTTACCTTTTTCCTCTTGTCTTTTGCCCTTTGTGTTTTGCCTTTTGACTTTTGTCCATTCTCTTTTGACTTTTGCCTTTTGCCCTTTCCCTTTCTCCTTTTACCTTTTGCCTTGTGCCATTTTCCTTTTGCCTTTTGCTTCTTGCCTTTTGCCTCTTGCCTATTGCCTTTTGCCTTTTGCTATTTGCCTTTTTCCTTTTGCCTTTTTCCTACTGCCTTTTGCCTTTTTTATGTTGCCTTTTGCCCTTTCTCCTTTTTCCTTTTGCCTCTTGCCTTTTGCCTTTTGTCCGTTGCCTTTTGCCTTTTGCCATTTGCCTTTTTCCTTTTGCCTTTTGCCTTTTTCCTTTTGCCTTTTGCCTTTTGCCCTTGGCCTTCTCCCTTTTCCATTTTGCCTTTTGCCATTTGGCTTTTGCCTTTTGCCTTTTGCCTTTCACCTTTTGCCTTTTGCCTTTTTCCTTTTGCCTTTCGCCTTTTCCTTTTACATTTTGCTTTTTGCCTTTTGCCTTTTGCCTTTTTCCTTTTGCCTTTTGCCCATTACCCTTTGCCTTTTGCCTTTTGCCTTTTGCGTTTTACCTTTTGCCTTTCGCTCTTTGCTTTTGCCTTGTGCCTTTTGGCTTTTGTCTTTTGGCTTTTTTCCTGTTGTCTTTTGCCTTTCGCCTTTTGCCTGTAGCGTTTTGCCTTTTGCCTTTCGCCTTTCGCCTTTTGCTATTTGCCTTTTACCTTTTGAATTTTGACTTTTGCACTTTGCTTTTGCCTTCTGCCTTTTGGCTTTTGCCTTTTGCCTTTTGCTTTTTGCCTTTTGCACTTTGCTTTTGCCTTTTGCCTTTTGCCTTTTGCAATTGCCTTTTGCCTTTTTCGTTTTGCGTTTTTCAATTTGCCTTTTTCATTTTGCCTTTTGCCTTTTGCCTTTTGCCTTTTGCCTCTTTCCCTTAGCCGTTTGCCGTTTGCCTTTTTCCTTCTCCCTTTTGCCTTTTGCCTTTTGCCTCTTTCCCATTGCCTTTTTCCTTTTGCCTTTTGCCTTTTTCCTGTTGCCTTTTTCACTTTGCGTTTTGCCTTTTGCCTTTTGCCCTTTCTCTTTTGCCTTTTGCCTTTTGCCTTTTTCCTTTTGCCTTTTGCCTTTTGCCTTTTGCCTTTTGCCCTTTGCCTTTTGCCTTTTGCCTCTTGCCTTTTGCCTTTTGCCTTTTGCCTATTGCCTTTTGCCTCTTGCCTTTTGCCTCTTGCCTTTTGCCTTTTGCCTTTTGCCTTTTTCCTTTTGCCTTTTGACTTTTTCATTTTGCATTTTGCATTTTGCATTTTGCCTTTTGCCTTGTGCCTTCTGCCCTTTGCTGTTTGCCTATGGCCTATTTCCTTTTGCCTATTGCATTTTGCTTATTGCCTTTTCCCTTTTTCCTTTTGCCTTTTTCCTCTTTTCTTTTGCCTTTAGCCTTTTGGCTTTTGGAGTTTGCCTTTTGCCTTTTTTCCATTTGCATATCGCCTTTTTGCCTTTTGCCTTTGGCCTTTTGCCTTTTGCCTTTTGCCTTCGGCCTTTTGCCTTTTGCCTTTTGTCTTTTGCCTATTGCCTTTTGCCTTCATCCTTTTGCCTTTTGCCTTTTGCCTTTTTCCTTTTGCCTTTAACTTTTGCCTTTTTCCTTTTTCCTTCTTCCTTTTGCCTTTTGCTTTTTGCCTTTTGCCTTTTGCCTTTTGCCTTTTTCCTCTGCCTATTGCCTTTTGCCTTTTGCCTTTTGCCTTTTGACTTTTGCCTTTTGCATTTTTCCTTTTGCCTTTTGCTTTCTGCCTTTTGCCTTTTTCCTTTTGCCTTTTTCTCTTTTGCCTTTTGCATTTTGCCTTTTGCCTTTTGCCTTTTGCCTGTTGTATTTTTTATTTTGCCTTTTTGATTTTGCCTATTACCTTTTGCCTTTTTCCTTTTGCCTTTTGAATTTTTCCTTTTGCCTATTGCCTATGTCCTTTTGCCTTTTGCCTTTTGCCTTTTTCCTCTTGCCTCTTGCCTTTTGCCTTTTGCCATTTGCCTTTAGCCTTTTGCGTTTTGCCTTTTGCGTTTTTCCTTTTGCCTATTGCCTTTTGCCTTTTTACTCTTTCCTTTTGCCTTTTGCCTTTTGCCTTTCGGCTTTTGCCTTTTTCGTGTAGTCTTTTTTCTTTTGCGTTTTTGCTTTTGCCTATTACCTTTGGCCTTTTTCCTTTTGCCTTTTTCTGTTTGCCTTTTGCCTTTTGCCTTTTACCTTTTGCAGTTTTTCCTTTTGCCTAGTGCCTATTGACTTATGCCTATTGCCGTTTGCTTTTTGCCCTTTGCCTTTTGCGTTTTTCCTTATGCCTTTTGCCTTTTCCTTTTGCCTTTTGCCTATTTTCAATTGCCTTTTGCCTATGGCCCATTGCCTTTTGCCCTTTGCCTTTAGCCTTTTGCATTTTGCCTTTCTCCTATTGCCTACTGCCTTTTGCCTTATGCCTTTTGCCTTTGCCTTTTTCCTTTTGCCTTCTGCCTTTTGCCTTTTGCCTATTTCCTATTGCCTATTGCCTATTGCCTATTGCCTATTGCCTTTTGCCTCTTGCCTTTTGCCTTTTTCCTTTTGCCTTTTACCTTTTGCCTTTTGCCATTTGGCTTTTTCCATTTTCTTTTTTTCCTCTTGACTTATGCCTATTGCGTTTTGCCTTTTGCGTTTTGCCGTTTACCATTTGCCTTTTGCCTTTTGGCTTTTGCCTTTTGCATTTTTCCTTTTGCCTTTTTCCTTCTCCCTTTTGCCCTTTGCCTTTTGCCTTTTTCCTTTTGCCTTTTTCCTTTTGCCTGTTGCCTTTTGCCTTTTGCCTTTTGTCTTTTGCCTTTTGCCTTTTGCCCCTTGCCTTCTATCTTTTGCCTTTTTTTCTTTTGCCTATTGCATTTTGCCTTTTTCCTTTTGCCTTTTGCCTTTTGCCTTTTGCCTTTTGCCTTTTGCCT
>SZWC01010677.1:30558-48656 GCA_023375785.1 Penium margaritaceum | reverse complement strand
CTCATTGCCTTTTTGCCTTTTGCCTATTGCCTTTTGCCCAGTGCCTTTTGCCTTTTTCCTTTTGCATTTTGCCTTTTGCCTTTTACCTTTTGCCTTTTGCCTTTTGCCTCTTGCCTTTTGCCTCTTGCATTTTGCCTTTTGCCTATTGCCTTCTTCCTTTTGCCTTTTGCCTTTTGCCTTTTGCGTTTTGCCTTTTGCCTTTTGCCTTTTGCCTTTTGTCTTTTGCCTTTTGCTGTTTTCCTTTGGCCTATTTTCTTTTGCCTATTGCCTTTTGCTTATTGCCTTTTCCCTTTTTCCTTTTGCCTTTTGCCTTTTTCCTTTTACCTTTTGCCTTTTGCCTTTTGGCTTTTGGCTTTCGCCTTTTGCCTTTTTCCTTTTTCCTTTTGCATTTATCCTTTTGCCCTTTAACCTTTTGCCTTCTGCCTTTTGCCTTTTTCCTTTTGCATATTGCCTTTTGCCTTTTTCCTTTAGCCTTTTGCCTTTTGCATTTTGCCTTTGTCCTTTTCTCTTTTGCCTTTTGCCTTTTGCCTATTGCCTTTTGCCTTCTTCCTTTTGCCTTTTGCCTTTTGCCCTTTGCCTTTTGCCTTTTGCGTTTTGCCTTTTTCCTTTTGCCTTTTGCCTTTTGTGTTTTGCCTTTTTCCCTTTGCCTTTGGCCTGTTTCCGTTTGCCTTTTGTGTTTTGCCTTTTTCCTTTTGCCTTTTGCCTCTTGCCTTTTGCCTCTTGCCTTTTGCCTCTTGCCTTTTGCCTCTTGCCTTTTGCCTCTTGCCTTTTGCCTTTTGCATTTTGCCTTTGTCCTTTTCTCTTTTGCCTTTTGCCTTTTGCCTATTGCCTTTTGCCTAGTGCCTTTTGCCTTTTTCCTTTTGCATTTTGCCTTTTGCCTTTTGCCTTTTGCCTTTTGCCTTTTGCCTCTTGCCTTTTGCCTCTTGCATTTTGCCTTTTGCCTATTGCCTTCTTCCTTTTGCCTTTTGCCTTTTGCCTTTTGCGTTTTCCCTTTTGCCTTTTGCCTTTTGCCTTTTGCCTTTTGCTGTTTTCCTTTGGCCTATTTTATTTTGCCTATTGCCTTTTGCTTATTGCCTTTTCCCTTTTTCCTTTTGCCTTTTGCCGTTTTCCTTTTACCTTTTGCCTTTTGCCTTTTGGCTTTTGGCTTTTGCCTTTTGCCTTTTGCCTTTTGCATTTATCCTTTTGCCTTTAACCTTTTGCCTTTTGCCTTTTTCCTTTTGCATATTGCCTTTTGCCTTTTGCCTTGAGCCTTTTGCCTTTTGCATTTTGCCTTTGTCCTTTTCTCTTTTGCCTTTTGCCTTTTGCCTATTTCCTTTTGCCTTCTTCCTTTTGCCTCTTGCCTTTTGCCTTTTGCCTTTTCATTTTGACTATTTCCTTTTGCCTTTAACTTTTGCGTTGTTCCTTTTTCCTTCTGCCTTTTGCCTTTTGCCTTTTGCCTTTTTACTTTTGACTTTTGCCTTTTTCGTTTTGCCTATTGCCTTTTGCCTTTTGCCTTTTGTCTTTTGCCTTTTTCCTTTTGCCCCTTGCCTTTTGCCTTTTGCCTTTTGCCTATGGCCAATTGCCCTATGCCTATTGCCTTTTGCTCATTGCCTTTTCCCATTTTCCTTTTGCGTTTTGCCTTTTTCCTTTTGCCTTTTGCCTTTTGCATTTTGCCTTTTGCCTTTTGCCTTTTGCCTTTTGCCTTTTGACTTTTGCCTTTTGCCTTTTGCCTTTTGCTTTTCGCCTTTTGCCTTTTTCCTTTTGCCTTTTGCCTTTTGCCTTTTGCCTTTTGCCTTTTCCCTTTTGCCTTTTGCCTTTTGCCTTTTGCCTTTTCCCTTTTGCCTTTTGCCTTTTGCCTTTTGCCTTTTCCCTTTTGCCTTTTGCCTTTTGCCTTTTGCCTTTTCCCTTTTGCCTTTTGCCTTTTGCCTTTTGCCTTTTCCCTTTTGCCTTTTGCCTTTTGCCTTTTGCCTTTTCCCTTTTGCCTTTTGCCTTTTGCCTTTTGCCTTTTCCCTTTTGCCTTTTGCCTTTTGCCTTTTGCCTTTTCCCTTTTGCCTTTTGCCTTTTGCCTTTTGCCTTTTCCCTTTTGCCTTTTGCCTTTTGCCTTTTGCCTTTTCCCTTTTGCCTTTTGCCTTTTGCCTTTTGCCTTTTCCCTTTTGCCTTTTGCCTTTTGCCTTTTGCCTTTTCCCTTTTGCCTTTTGCCTTTTGCCTTTTGCCTTTTCCCTTTTGCCTTTTGCCTTTTGCCTTTTGCCTTTTCCCTTTTGCCTTTTGCCTTTTGCCTTTTGCCTTTTCCCTTTTGCCTTTTGCCTTTTGCCTTTTGCCTTTTCCCTTTTGCCTTTTGCCTTTTGCCTTTTGCCTTTTCCCTTTTGCCTTTTGCCTTTTGCCTTTTGCCTTTTCCCTTTTGCCTTTTGCCTTTTGCCTTTTGCCTTTTCCCTTTTGCCTTTTGCCTTTTGCCTTTTGCCTTTTCCCTTTTGCCTTTTGCCTTTTGCCTTTTGCCTTTTCCCTTTTGCCTTTTGCCTTTTGCCTTTTGCCTTTTCCCTTTTGCCTTTTGCCTTTTGCCTTTTGCCTTTTCCCTTTTGCCTTTTGCCTTTTGCCTTTTGCCTTTTCCCTTTTGCCTTTTGCCTTTTGCCTTTTGCCTTTTCCCTTTTGCCTTTTGCCTTTTGCCTTTTGCCTTTTCCCTTTTGCCTTTTGCCTTTTGCCTTTTGCCTTTTCCCTTTTGCCTTTTGCCTTTTGCCTTTTGCCTTTTCCCTTTTGCCTTTTGCCTTTTGCCTTTTGCCTTTTCCCTTTTGCCTTTTGCCTTTTGCCTTTTGCCTTTTCCCTTTTGCCTTTTGCCTTTTGCCTTTTGCCTTTTCCCTTTTGCCTTTTGCCTTTTGCCTTTTGCCTTTTCCCTTTTGCCTTTTGCCTTTTGCCTTTTGCCTTTTCCCTTTTGCCTTTTGCCTTTTGCCTTTTGCCTTTTCCCTTTTGCCTTTTGCCTTTTGCCTTTTGCCTTTTCCCTTTTGCCTTTTGCCTTTTGCCTTTTGCCTTTTCCCTTTTGCCTTTTGCCTTTTGCCTTTTGCCTTTTCCCTTTTGCCTTTTGCCTTTTGCCTTTTGCCTTTTCCCTTTTGCCTTTTGCCTTTTGCCTTTTGCCTTTTCCCTTTTGCCTTTTGCCTTTTGCCTTTTGCCTTTTCCCTTTTGCCTTTTGCCTTTTGCCTTTTGCCTTTTCCCTTTTGCCTTTTGCCTTTTGCCTTTTGCCTTTTCCCTTTTGCCTTTTGCCTTTTGCCTTTTGCCTTTTCCCTTTTGCCTTTTGCCTTTTGCCTTTTGCCTTTTCCCTTTTGCCTTTTGCCTTTTGCCTTTTGCCTTTTCCCTTTTGCCTTTTGCCTTTTGCCTTTTGCCTTTTCCCTTTTGCCTTTTGCCTTTTGCCTTTTGCCTTTTCCCTTTTGCCTTTTGCCTTTTGCCTTTTGCCTTTTCCCTTTTGCCTTTTGCCTTTTGCCTTTTGCCTTTTCCCTTTTGCCTTTTGCCTTTTGCCTTTTGCCTTTTCCCTTTTGCCTTTTGCCTTTTGCCTTTTGCCTTTTCCCTTTTGCCTTTTGCCTTTTGCCTTTTGCCTTTTCCCTTTTGCCTTTTGCCTTTTGCCTTTTGCCTTTTCCCTTTTGCCTTTTGCCTTTTGCCTTTTGCCTTTTCCCTTTTGCCTTTTGCCTTTTGCCTTTTGCCTTTTCCCTTTTGCCTTTTGCCTTTTGCCTTTTGCCTTTTCCCTTTTGCCTTTTGCCTTTTGCCTTTTGCCTTTTCCCTTTTGCCTTTTGCCTTTTGCCTTTTGCCTTTTCCCTTTTGCCTTTTGCCTTTTGCCTTTTGCCTTTTCCCTTTTGCCTTTTGCCTTTTGCCTTTTGCCTTTTCCCTTTTGCCTTTTGCCTTTTGCCTTTTGCCTTTTCCCTTTTGCCTTTTGCCTTTTGCCTTTTGCCTTTTCCCTTTTGCCTTTTGCCTTTTGCCTTTTGCCTTTTCCCTTTTGCCTTTTGCCTTTTGCCTTTTGCCTTTTCCCTTTTGCCTTTTGCCTTTTGCCTTTTGCCTTTTCCCTTTTGCCTTTTGCCTTTTGCCTTTTGCCTTTTCCCTTTTGCCTTTTGCCTTTTGCCTTTTGCCTTTTCCCTTTTGCCTTTTGCCTTTTGCCTTTTGCCTTTTCCCTTTTGCCTTTTGCCTTTTGCCTTTTGCCTTTTCCCTTTTGCCTTTTGCCTTTTGCCTTTTGCCTTTTCCCTTTTGCCTTTTGCCTTTTGCCTTTTGCCTTTTCCCTTTTGCCTTTTGCCTTTTGCCTTTTGCCTTTTCCCTTTTGCCTTTTGCCTTTTGCCTTTTGCCTTTTCCCTTTTGCCTTTTGCCTTTTGCCTTTTGCCTTTTCCCTTTTGCCTTTTGCCTTTTGCCTTTTGCCTTTTCCCTTTTGCCTTTTGCCTTTTGCCTTTTGCCTTTTCCCTTTTGCCTTTTGCCTTTTGCCTTTTGCCTTTTCCCTTTTGCCTTTTGCCTTTTGCCTTTTGCCTTTTCCCTTTTGCCTTTTGCCTTTTGCCTTTTGCCTTTTCCCTTTTGCCTTTTGCCTTTTGCCTTTTGCCTTTTCCCTTTTGCCTTTTGCCTTTTGCCTTTTGCCTTTTCCCTTTTGCCTTTTGCCTTTTGCCTTTTGCCTTTTCCCTTTTGCCTTTTGCCTTTTGCCTTTTGCCTTTTCCCTTTTGCCTTTTGCCTTTTGCCTTTTGCCTTTTCCCTTTTGCCTTTTGCCTTTTGCCTTTTGCCTTTTCCCTTTTGCCTTTTGCCTTTTGCCTTTTGCCTTTTCCCTTTTGCCTTTTGCCTTTTGCCTTTTGCCTTTTCCCTTTTGCCTTTTGCCTTTTGCCTTTTGCCTTTTCCCTTTTGCCTTTTGCCTTTTGCCTTTTGCCTTTTCCCTTTTGCCTTTTGCCTTTTGCCTTTTGCCTTTTCCCTTTTGCCTTTTGCCTTTTGCCTTTTGCCTTTTCCCTTTTGCCTTTTGCCTTTTGCCTTTTGCCTTTTCCCTTTTGCCTTTTGCCTTTTGCCTTTTGCCTTTTCCCTTTTGCCTTTTGCCTTTTGCCTTTTGCCTTTTCCCTTTTGCCTTTTGCCTTTTGCCTTTTGCCTTTTCCCTTTTGCCTTTTGCCTTTTGCCTTTTGCCTTTTCCCTTTTGCCTTTTGCCTTTTGCCTTTTGCCTTTTCCCTTTTGCCTTTTGCCTTTTGCCTTTTGCCTTTTCCCTTTTGCCTTTTGCCTTTTGCCTTTTGCCTTTTCCCTTTTGCCTTTTGCCTTTTGCCTTTTGCCTTTTCCCTTTTGCCTTTTGCCTTTTGCCTTTTGCCTTTTCCCTTTTGCCTTTTGCCTTTTGCCTTTTGCCTTTTCCCTTTTGCCTTTTGCCTTTTGCCTTTTGCCTTTTCCCTTTTGCCTTTTGCCTTTTGCCTTTTGCCTTTTCCCTTTTGCCTTTTGCCTTTTGCCTTTTGCCTTTTCCCTTTTGCCTTTTGCCTTTTGCCTTTTGCCTTTTCCCTTTTGCCTTTTGCCTTTTGCCTTTTGCCTTTTCCCTTTTGCCTTTTGCCTTTTGCCTTTTGCCTTTTCCCTTTTGCCTTTTGCCTTTTGCCTTTTGCCTTTCGCCTTTTGCCTTTTTCCTTTTGCCTTTTGCCTTTTGCCTTTTACCTTTTGCCTTTTGCCTTTTGCCTTTTGTCTTTTTCCTTTTGCCTTTTCCCTTTTGCCTTTTTCCTTTTGCCTTTTTCCTTTCGCCTTTTGCCTTTTGCCTTTTGCCTTTTGCCTTTTGCCTTTTGCCTATTGCCTTTTGCCTATTTCATATTGCATTTTGCCTTTTGTCTTTTGACTTTTGCCAATTGCCTTTTGTCTTTTGCCTTTTTCTTTTTGCTTTTTGCCTATTCCCTTTTGCCTTATGCCTTTTGTCTTTTGCCTTTATCCATTTAGCCCTTCCCTTTTGGTTTTTGCCTATTGCCTTTTGCAATTGCCTTTTGCCTTTTTCCTTTTTCCTTTTGCCTTTTGCCTTTTGCCTTTTGCCTGTTGCATTTTGCCTTTTTCCTTTTGCGTTTTTCCTTTTGCCTATTGCCTTTTTCCTTTTGCCTTTGACCTTTTGCTTTTCCCTTTTCTCCATTGCCTTTACCCTTTTGTCTTCTGCCTTTTTCCATTTACCCCTTTCCTTTTGCCTTTTCCCTATTTCCTTTTGCCTAATGCCTTTTGCCTTTTTCCTTTTCCCTTTTGCCTTTTTCCTTTTGCCTTTTGCCTTTTGCCTTTTGCCTTTTGCCTCTTCCTTTTGTCTTTTTCCTTTTGCCTTTTGCCTTTTTCCTTTTCCCTTTTGCCTTTTTCCTTTTGCCTTTTGCCTTTTGCCTTTTGCCTTTTGCCTCTTCCTTTTGTCTTTTTCCTTTTGCCTTTTGCGTTTTTCCTTTTGCCTTCAGCCTTTTGCCTTTTGCCTTTTGCCTTTTGCCTTTTGCCTTTTTCCTGTTGTATTTTTTCTTTTGCCTTTTTGCTTTTGCAAATTACCTTTTTCCGTTTTCCTTTTGCCTTTTTCCATTTGCCTTTTGCCTTTTGCCTTGCCCCTTTTGCAGTTTTTCCTTTTGATTATTGCCTATTTCCTTTTGCCTTTTGCCTTTTTCCTTTTGACTTTTGCCTTTTGCCTATTGCCTATTGCCTTTTGCCTATTGCCTTTTGCCTTTTGACTTTTGCCTTTTGCCTTTTACCTAAGACCTTTTGCCTTTTGCTTTTTGCCTTTTGCCTTTTGCCTTTTTACTTTTTCTTTTTGCCTTCTTGCATTTCGCCTTTTGCCTGTTTTCTTTTGCCTTTTGCCTACGGCCTACTGCCTTTTGCCTATTGCCTTTTGCCTTTTGCCCTTTGCGTTTTGCGTTTTTCCTTTTGCCTTTTGCCTTTTCCTTTTGCCTTTTACCTATTGTGTTTTTCTTTTGCCTTTTTCCTTTTTCCTATTGCATTTTTCCTTTTGCCTTTTGCCAGTTGCCTTTTGCCTTTTTCCTTTTTGCTTTTTCCTATTGCCTTTTGCCTTTTGCCTTTTTCCTTTTGCCTATTTCCTACTGCCTTTTGGTTTTTTCCTATTGCCTTTTGCCTATTGCCTTTTCCCTTTTGCCCTTTGCATTTTGCCCTTTGCCTTTTGCGTTTTGCATTTTGCCTTTCTCCTATTGCCTACTACCTTTTGCCTATTTCCTTTTGCCTTTTGCCTTTTGCCTTTTGCCTTTTGCCTTTTGCCTTTTGCCTGTTGTCTTTTCTCTTTTGCCTTTTTGCTTTTGCCTATTACCTTTTGCATTTTTCCTTTTGCCTTTTTCCGTTTACCTTTTGCCTTTCGCCTTTTGCCTTTTGCATTTTTCCTTTTGACTATTACCTTTTGCATTTTTCCTTTCGCATTTCGCCTTTTGCCGTTTGCCTTATGCCTTTTGCTTGTTTTCTTTTGCCTTTTGCCTATGGCCTATTTCCTTTTGCCTATTGCCTTTTGCCTTTTGCCCTTTGCCTTTTGCGTTTTTCCTTTGGCTTTTTCCGGTTTTCTTTTGCCTTTTGCCTATTGTCTTTTTTATTTTGCCTTTTTCCTTTTTCCTATTGCATTTTTCCTTTTGCCTTTTGCCATTTGCCTTTTGCCTTTTGTCTTGTTCCTTTTTCCTATTGCCTTTTGCCTTTTGCCTTTTGCCTTTTGCCTATTTCCTATTGCCTTTTGCGTATGGCCTATTGCCTTTTGCCTATTGCCTTTTGCCTTTTGCCCTTTGTCTTTTGCTCTTTGCCTCTTGCCTTTTGCATTTTGCCTTTCTCGAATTGCCTACTACCTTTTGCCTATTTCCTTTTGCCTTTTGCCTTTTGCCTTTTGCCTTTTGCATTTTGCCTTTTTCCTTTCTCCTTATGCCTTTTGCCTTTTGCCTATTGCCTATTGCCTTTTTCGTATTGCCGTTTACCATTTGCCATTTGCCTTTTGCCTTTTGCCTATTTCCTTTTGCCTTTTGCCTTTTGCTTGTTGCCTTTTTCCTTTTTCCTTTTTCTGTTCTGCCTTTTAAGTTTTGCCTTTTGCCTTTTGCCTTTTGCCGTTTCCCTTTTGCCTTTTGCCATTCTTGTTTTGCCTTTTGCCTTTTGCCTTTTGCCTATGGCCTATTGCCTTTTGCCTAATGCCTTTTGCTCATTGCCTTTTCCCTTCATCCTTTTGCCTTTTGAATTTTGCCTTTTGCCTTTTGACTTTTTCCTTTTGCCTTTTGCCTTTTTCTTTTTGCCTTTTGCCTTTTGCCTTCTTCCTTTTGCCTTGTGACTTTTGCCTTATGCCTTTTGCCTTTTACCTTTTGCCTTCTGCCTTTTGTCTTTTGCCTTTTTCCTTTTGCCTTTTGCCTATTGCCTTTTACCTTTTGCCTTTTATCTTTTGCCTTTTGCCTTCTGACTTTTGCCTGTTGTCTTTTTTCGTTTGCCTTTTTGCTTTTGCCTATTACCCCTTGCCTTTTCCTTTTGCCCTTTTTCTTTTGCCTTTTGCCTTTTTCCTTTAGCCTTTTGCATTTTTCCTTCCTTTTACCTTTTACCTTTTGTCTATTGCCTTTCGCCTTTTTCTTTTCGCCTTTTGCCTTTTGCCTTTTGCTTTGTTCCTTTTGCCTTTTGCCTTTTTCTTTCTGCCTTTTGCCTTTTGCCTTTTGCCTTTTGCCTATTGCCTTTTGCCTTTTGCCTTTTTCATTTTTCCTTTTGCTTTTTGCCTTCTTGCATTTCGCCATTTGCCGTTTGCCTTTTGCCTTTTGCCTGTTTTCTTTTGCCTTTTGCCTATGGCCTATTGCCTTTTGCCTATTGGCATTTGCCTTTTGCCCTTTGCCTTTTGCGTTTTTCCTTTTGCCTTTTGCCTTTATCTTTTGCCTTTTGCCTATTTTCTTTTTTCTTTTGCCTTTTTCCTTTTTCGTATTGCATTTTTTCTTTTGCCTTTTGCCATTTACCTTTTGCCTTTTGTCTTTTTCCTTTTTCCTATTGCCTTTTGCCTTTTGCATTTTTCCTTTTTCCTTTTGCCTATTTCCTATTGCCTTTTGCCTATGGCCTATTGCCTTTTGCCTATTGCCTTTTGCCTTTTGTCCTTTGCCTTTTGCCCTTTGCCTCTTGCCTTTTGCATTTTGCCTTTCTTCTATTGCCTACTACCTTTTGCCTATTTCCTTTTGCCTTTTCCCTTTTGCCTTTTGCCTTTTGCCTTTTGCCTTTTGCCTTTTGCCTATTGCCTATTGCCTTTTTCCTATTGCCGTTTACCATTTGCCATTTGCCATTTCCCTTTTGCCTATTTCCTTTTGCCTTTTTCCTTTTGCCTGTTGCCTTTTTCTTTGTTCCTTTTTCCGTTCTGCCTTTTAAGTTTTGCCTTTTGCCTTTTGCCTTTTCCCTTTTACCTTTTGCCATTCTTGTTTTGCCTTTTGCCTTTTGCCTTTTGCCTATGGCCTATTGCCTTTTTCCTAATGCCTTTTGCTCATAGCCTTTTCCCTTCATCCTTTTGCCTTTTGACTTTTTCCTTTTGCCTTTTGTGTTTTGCCTTTTGCCTTTTGCCTTTTTCTTTTTGCCTTTTGCCTTTTGCCTTCTGCCTTTTGCCTTTTGGCTTTTGCCTTTTGCCTTTTTCCTTTTGCCTTTTGCCATTTGTCTATTGCCTTTTGCCTTTTGCCTTTTGCCTTTTTTCTTTTGCCATTTGCCTTTTGCCTTTTGTCTTTTGTCTTTTTCCTTCTCCCTTTTGCCTTTTCCCTCTTGCCTTTTGCCTTTTGTCTTTTGCCTTTTGCCTTTTGCCTTTTTCTTTTTGCCTTTTGCCTTTTGCCTTCTGCCTTTTGCCTTTTGCCTTTTGCCTTTTTTCTTTTGCCATTTGCCTTTTGCCTTTTGTCTTTTGTCTTTTTCCTTCTCCCTTTTGCCTTTTCCCTCTTGCCTTTTGCCTTTTGTCTTTTGCCTTTTGCCTTTTGCCTTTTTCTTTTTGCCTTTTGCCTTTTGCCTTCTGCCTTTTGCCTTTTGCCTTTTGCCTTTTTTCTTTTGCCATTTGCCTTTTGCCTTTTGTCTTTTGTCTTTTTCCTTCTCCCTTTTGCCTTTTCCCTCTTGCCTTTTGCCTTTTGTCTTTTGCCTTTTGCCTTTTGCCTTTTTCTTTTTGCCTTTTGCCTTTTGCCTTCTGCCTTTTGCCTTTTGCCTTTTGCCTTTTTTCTTTTGCCATTTGCCTTTTGCCTTTTGTCTTTTGTCTTTTTCCTTCTCCCTTTTGCCTTTTCCCTCTTGCCTTTTGCCTTTTGTCTTTTGCCTTTTGCCTTTTGCCTTTTTCTTTTTGCCTTTTGCCTTTTGCCTTCTGCCTTTTGCCTTTTGCCTTTTGCCTTTTTTCTTTTGCCATTTGCCTTTTGCCTTTTGTCTTTTGTCTTTTTCCTTCTCCCTTTTGCCTTTTCCCTCTTGCCTTTTGCCTTTTGTCTTTTGCCTTTTGCCTTTTGCCTTTTTCTTTTTGCCTTTTGCCTTTTGCCTTCTGCCTTTTGCCTTTTGCCTTTTGCCTTTTTTCTTTTGCCATTTGCCTTTTGCCTTTTGTCTTTTGTCTTTTTCCTTCTCCCTTTTGCCTTTTCCCTCTTGCCTTTTGCCTTTTGTCTTTTGCCTTTTGCCTTTTGCCTTTTTCTTTTTGCCTTTTGCCTTTTGCCTTCTGCCTTTTGCCTTTTGCCTTTTGCCTTTTTTCTTTTGCCATTTGCCTTTTGCCTTTTGTCTTTTGTCTTTTTCCTTCTCCCTTTTGCCTTTTCCCTCTTGCCTTTTGCCTTTTGTCTTTTGCCTTTTGCCTTTTGCCTTTTTCTTTTTGCCTTTTGCCTTTTGCCTTCTGCCTTTTGCCTTTTGCCTTTTGCCTTTTTTCTTTTGCCATTTGCCTTTTGCCTTTTGTCTTTTGTCTTTTTCCTTCTCCCTTTTGCCTTTTCCCTCTTGCCTTTTGCCTTTTGTCTTTTGCCTTTTGCCTTTTGCCTTTTTCTTTTTGCCTTTTGCCTTTTGCCTTCTGCCTTTTGCCTTTTGCCTTTTGCCTTTTTTCTTTTGCCATTTGCCTTTTGCCTTTTGTCTTTTGTCTTTTTCCTTCTCCCTTTTGCCTTTTCCCTCTTGCCTTTTGCCTTTTGTCTTTTGCCTTTTGCCTTTTGCCTTTTTCTTTTTGCCTTTTGCCTTTTGCCTTCTGCCTTTTGCCTTTTGCCTTTTGCCTTTTTTCTTTTGCCATTTGCCTTTTGCCTTTTGTCTTTTGTCTTTTTCCTTCTCCCTTTTGCCTTTTCCCTCTTGCCTTTTGCCTTTTGTCTTTTGCCTTTTGCCTTTTGCCTTTTTCTTTTTGCCTTTTGCCTTTTGCCTTCTGCCTTTTGCCTTTTGCCTTTTGCCTTTTTTCTTTTGCCATTTGCCTTTTGCCTTTTGTCTTTTGTCTTTTTCCTTCTCCCTTTTGCCTTTTCCCTCTTGCCTTTTGCCTTTTGTCTTTTGCCTTTTGCCTTTTGCCTTTTTCTTTTTGCCTTTTGCCTTTTGCCTTCTGCCTTTTGCCTTTTGCCTTTTGCCTTTTTTCTTTTGCCATTTGCCTTTTGCCTTTTGTCTTTTGTCTTTTTCCTTCTCCCTTTTGCCTTTTCCCTCTTGCCTTTTGCCTTTTGTCTTTTGCCTTTTGCCTTTTGCCTTTTTCTTTTTGCCTTTTGCCTTTTGCCTTCTGCCTTTTGCCTTTTGCCTTTTGCCTTTTTTCTTTTGCCATTTGCCTTTTGCCTTTTGTCTTTTGTCTTTTTCCTTCTCCCTTTTGCCTTTTCCCTCTTGCCTTTTGCCTTTTGTCTTTTGCCTTTTGCCTTTTGCCTTTTTCTTTTTGCCTTTTGCCTTTTGCCTTCTGCCTTTTGCCTTTTGCCTTTTGCCTTTTTTCTTTTGCCATTTGCCTTTTGCCTTTTGTCTTTTGTCTTTTTCCTTCTCCCTTTTGCCTTTTCCCTCTTGCCTTTTGCCTTTTGTCTTTTGCCTTTTTCCTTTTGCCTTTTGCCATTTGTCTATTGCCTTTTGCCTTTTGCCTTTTGCCTTTCGTCTTTCTCCTTTTGCCTATTGCATTTTTTCTGTTGCCTTTTGCCTTTTGCCTTTTGCCTTTTGCCTTTTGCCTTTTGCCTTATGTTTTTTGCATTTTGCCTTTTGCCTATTCCCTATTGCCTTTGGCCTATTTCCTCTTACCTTTTGCCATTTGCCTTTTGCCTTTTGCCTTTTGCCTTTTGCTATTTGCCTATTGCCTTTTGCCTTTTGCCTTGTGCCTTTTTCATTTTTCCATTTGCCTTTTGGTTTTTGCTTTTTGCCTTTTGCTTTCTGCGTTTTGCATTTTACCTTTTGCCTTTTGCCTTCTGCCTTTTACCTTTTGCCTTTTGGCTATGGCCTGTTGCCGTTGTCCTTTTGCCTTTTGCCTTTTGCCTTTTGCCTTTCGACTTTTGCATTTTGCCTCTTGCCTTTTGCCTATGGCCTTTTGCCTTTTGCCTTTTGCCTTTTGCCTTTTGCCTTTTTTCTTTTCCTTTTTTGCCTTTTTCCTTTCATTTTTTGCCTTTTGCTTTTGCCTTTTGCCTTTTTCCTTTTTCCTTTTCCCTTTTTCCTATTGTCTTTTGCCTTTTGCCTTTTTCCTTTTGCCTTTTACCTTTTGCCTTTTGCCCTTTGCGTTTTGCGTATTGCCTTCTGGCTTTTGCCTTTTCATTTTTAACCTATTGCCTTTTGCCTTTTGCCTTTTGTCTTTTGCCTATTGCCTTTTGCCTTTTTCTTTTTGCATTCTTCCCTTTGCCTTTTGCCTTTTGCCTTTTGCCTTATGCCTTTTGCCTTTTGCCATTTTCCTTCTACCTTTGGCCTTTTGCCTTTTGCCGTGTGCCTTTTGCTTTTTACCTTTTGCTTTTCGCCTCTTGCCTTTTGCCTTTTGACTTTTCCCTTGTGCCTTTTTCCTTTTGCTTTTTTCCTTTTGCCTTCTGCCTTTTTCATCTTGCCTATTGCCTTTTGCCTTTTGCCCTTTGCCTTTCGCCTTTTGCCTTTTGCCTATGGCCTATTGCCTTTTGCCTTTTGCCTCTTGCCTTTTGCCTTGTGCCTTTTGCCTTTTGCTTTTTGCCTTTTGCCTTTTGCCTTCTGCCTTTTGCCTTTTGCCTTTTGCCTTTTGCCTTTTTCCTTTTGCCTTTTGCCTTTTGCCTTTTGCCCTTTGCCTTTCGCCTTTTGCCTTTTGCCTATTGCCTATTGCCTTTTGCCTTTTGCCTCTTGCCTTTTGCCTTGTGCCTTTTGCCTTTTGCTTTTTGCCTTTTGCCTTTTGCCTTCTGCCTTCTGCCTTTTGCCTTTTGCCTTTTGTTTTTTGCTTTTTGCCTTTTTCCTTCGTCCTTTTGCATTTTGCCTTTTGCCTTTTGCCTTGTGCCTTTTACCTTTCGCCTTTTGCCTTTTGCCTATGGCCTATTGCCTTTTGCCATTTGCCTTTTGCCTTTTACCTATTGCCTAATTCCTTTTGCCTTTTGCATTTTTCCTTTTTTATTTTGCCTATTGCCTTTTGCCTATTGCCTTTGTCCCTTTTCCTTTTGCCTTTAGTTTTTTGCCTTTTTCCTTTTTCCTTTTGCCTTTTGCCTTTTTCCTTTTGCCTTTTTCCTTTTGCCTATTGCCTTTTGCCTACAGTTTTTTGCCTTCTGCCTTTTGCCTTTTGCATTTTGCCTTTTGCCTTTTGCCTTTTTCCTTTTGCCTTTTGCCTTTCTTCTTTTTCCTTTTGCCGTTTGCATTTTTCCTTTTGGCTTTTGCCTTTTGCCTTTTGCCTATTGCTTTTTTCCTATTGCCTTTTGCCTTTTTCCTTTTGCCTTTTGCCTTTTGCCTTTTGCCTTTGGCCTTTTGCCTTTTGCCTTTTGTATTTTGCATTTTGCCTTTTTCCTTTTGCCTTTTGCCTTTTTCCTTTTGCCTTTTGCCTTTTGCCTTTTGCCTTTGGCCTTTTGCCTTTTGCCTTTTGTATTTTGCATTTTGCCTATTCCCTATTGCATTTTGCCTATTTCCTTTTGCCTTGTGCCGTTTTCCTTCTGCCTTTTGCCTTTTGCCTTTTGCCTCTTGCCTTCTGCCTATTGCCTTTTGCCTTTTGCCTTTTACCTTTTACCTTTTTCCTTTTGCCTTTTGCCTTTTGCCTTTTGCCTTTATCCTTTTGCCTTTAACCTTTTGCCTTTTACCTTTTGCCTTTTTCCTTTGGCCTTTTGCCTTTTGCCTTTTGCCTTTTGCCTTTTGCTTGTTGTCTTTTTTTGTTTGCCTTTTTGCTTTTTCCTATTGCTTTTTGACTTTTTCCTTTTGCCTTTTTCCTTTTGCCTCTTGCGTTTTGCATTTTCTTGTTTTCCTTTTTCCTATTTCCTATTTCCTTTTGCCTTTTTCCTTTTTCCTTTTGCCTTCTGTCTTTTGCCTTTTGCCTTTTGCCTTTCCTATTGCCCATTGCCTTTTGCCTATTGCCTTCTGCCTTTTGCCTTTTGCCTTTTGCCTTTGACCTTTTGCCTTTTCCTTTTTCCTTTTCCTTTTTGCCTTTTTCCTTTTGCCCTTTGCCTTATTGCCTTTTGCCTTTTGCATTTTGCCTTTTGCCTGTTTTCTTTTGCCTTTGCCTATGGCCTATTGCCTTTTGCCTATTGCCTTTTTCCTTTCGCCATTTTTCTTTTGCGTTTTTCTTTTTGCCTTTTGCCTTTTCCTTTTGCCTTTTGCCTATTGTCTTTTTCCTTTAGCCTTTTTCCTTTTTCCTATTGCATTTTCTTTTGCTTTTTGCAATTTGCCTTTTGCCTTTTGCCTTTTTCCTCTTGCCTATTGCCTTTTGCCTTTTGCCTTTTGCCTATTTCCTATTGCCGTTTGCCTATGGCCTATTGCCTTTTGCCTATTGCCTTTTGCCTTTTTCCCTTTGCCTTTTGCCTTTTGCATTTTGCCTTTCGCCTATTGCCTACTGCCTTTTGCCTATTTCCTTTTGCCTTTTGCCTTCTTCCTTTTGCCTTTTGCCTTTTGCCTTTTGCGTTTTTCCTTTTGCCTATTGCCTTTTGCCTTTTGCCTTTTGCCTGTTGTCTTTTTTTCTTTTGCCTTTTTGCTTTTGCCTATTACGTTTTGCGTTTTTCCTTTTGCCTTTTTCTGTTTGCCTTTTGCCTTTTGCCTTTTGCCTTTTGCAGTTTTTCCTTTTGCCTGTTGCCTTTTTCCTTTTGCCTTTCGCCTTTTGCCTTTTGCCTTGTGCCTTTTGCCTTGTGCCTTTTGCCTTGTGCCTTTTGCCTTGTGCCTTTTGCCTTGTGCCTTTTGCCTTGTGCCTTTTGCCTTGTGCCTTTTGCCTTGTGCCTTTTGCCTTGTGCCTTTTGCCTTGTGCCTTTTGCCTTGTGCCTTTTGCCTTGTGCCTTTTGCCTTGTGCCTTTTGCCTTGTGCCTTTTGCCTTGTGCCTTTTGCCTTGTGCCTTTTGCCTTGTGCCTTTTGCCTTGTGCCTTTTGCCTTGTGCCTTTTGCCTTGTGCCTTTTGCCTTGTGCCTTTTGCCTTGTGCCTTTTGCCTTGTGCCTTTTGCCTTGTGCCTTTTGCCTTGTGCCTTTTGCCTTGTGCCTTTTGCCTTGTGCCTTTTGCCTTGTGCCTTTTGCCTTGTGCCTTTTGCCTTGTGCCTTTTGCCTTGTGCCTTTTGCCTTGTGCCTTTTGCCTTGTGCCTTTTGCCTTGTGCCTTTTGCCTTGTGCCTTTTGCCTTGTGCCTTTTGCCTTGTGCCTTTTGCCTTGTGCCTTTTGCCTTTTGCCCCTTACCTTTTGCCTTTTCCCTTTTCCCTTTTGCCTTTTGCCTCTTGCCTTTTGCCTTTTGTTTTTTGCATTTTGCCTTTTGCCTTTTGCCTTTTGCCTTTTGCCTATTGCCTATTGCCGTTTGCCTTTTGCCCTGTGCCTTTTGCTTTTTGCCTTTTGCCTTTTTCCTTTTTCCATTTGCCTTTTGGTTTTTGCTTTAACCCTTTTGCTTTCTGCGTTTTGCATTTTACCTTTTGCCTTTTGGCTATGGCCTGTTGCCGTTTGCCTTTTGCCTTTTGCCTTTTGCCTTTTGCCTTTCGCCTTTTGTATTTTGCCTTTTGCTTTTGACTATTGCCTTTTGCCTTTTTCCTTTTCCCTTTGGCCTTTTGCCTTTTGCTTTTTGCCTTTTGCCTTTTTCCTTTTTACCGTTGCCTTTTACGTGTTGCCTTTTGCCTCTTGCCTTTTGCCTTTTGCCTTTTGCATTTTGCATTTTGCCCTTTGCGTTTTGCGTATTGCCTTTTGGCTTTTGCCTTTTTATTTTTCCTATTGCCTTTTGCCTTTTGCCTTTTGCCTTTTGCCTCATTTCTTTTGCCTTTTTCCTTTTGCTTTTTGCCCTTTGCCTTTTGCCTTTTGCCTTTTGTCTATGCCTTTTGCCTTTTGCCATTTTCCTTTTGCGTTTGGCCTTTTGCCTTTTGCCTTTTATCTTTTGCCTTTTGCCTTTTTCCTTTTGCTGTGTGCCTGTTTCTTTTTACCTTTTGCTTTTCGCCCTTTGCCTTTTGCCTTTTGCCTTTTCCCTTTTGCCTTTTTCCTTGTGTTTTTTTCCTTTTGCCTTCTGCCTTTTGCATCTTGCCTTTTGCCTTTTGCCTTTTCCCCTTTGCCTTTCGCCTTTTGCCTTTTGCCTATGGCGTATTGCCTTTTGCCTTTTGCCTTTTGCCTCTTGCCTTTGGCCTTGTGCCTTTTGCCTTTTGCTTTTTGCCTTTTGCCTTTTGCCTTTTCCCCTTTGCCTTTCGCCTTTTGCCTTTTGCCTATGGCGTATTGCCTTTTGCCTTTTGCCTTTTGCCTCTTGCCTTTGGCCTTGTGCCTTTTGCCTTTTGCTTTTTGCCTTTTGCCTTTTGCCTTCTGCCTTCTGCCTTTTGCTTTTTGCCTTTTGTTTTTTGCTTTTTGCCTTTTTCCTTCTGCCTTTTGCATTTTGCCTTTTGCCTTTTGCCTTGTTCCTTTTACCTTTCGCCTTTTGCCTTTTGCCTATGGCCTATTGCCTTTTGCCTTATGCCATTTGCCTTTTACCTATTGCCTTTTGCCTTTTGCCTTTTGCATTTCCCTTCTTTCTTTTGCCTATTGCCTTTTGCCTATTGCCTTTTTTCCTTTTCCTTTTTCCTTTAGTATATTGCCTTTTTCCTTTTTCCTTTTGCCTTTTGCTTTTTTCCTTTTGCCTTTTTCCTTCTGCCTATTGCCTTTTGCCTATAGTTTTTTGCCTTGTGCCTTTTGCCTTTTGCATTTTGCCTTTTGCCTTTTGCCTTTTGCCTTTTGCCTTTTTCCTTTTGCCTTTTGCCTTTCTTCTTTTTCCTTTTGCTTTTTGCATTTTTCCTTTCGGCTTTTGCCTTTTTCCTTTTGCCTTTTGCCTTTTGCCTTTGGCCTTTTGCCTTTTGCCTTTTGTATATTGCCTTTTGCCTATTCCCTATTGCATTTTGCCTATTTCCTTTTGCCTTTTGCCGTTTTCCTTCTGCCTTTTGCCTTTTGCCTTTTGCCTCTTGCCTTCTGCCTATTGCCTTTTGCCTTTTGCCTTTTACCTTTTACCTAATTCCTTTTGCCTTTTGCCTTTTTTCTTTTGCCTTTTGCCTTTTCGCTTTTGCCTTTTGTCTTTTGCCTTTTGCCTTTTGACTTTTTCCTTTTTTCTTTTGCCTTTTGCCTTTTGTCTTTTGCCTTTTACCTTTTGCCTTTTGCCTTTTTCCTTTTACCTTTTGCCTTTTGCCTTTTTCTTTTGCCTTTTGCCTTTTGCCTTTCGCCTTTTGCCTTTTGCCTTTTGCCTTTTTCCTTTTGCCTTTTTCCTTTGTCCTTTTTCCTTTTGCCTATTGCATTTTGCCATTTGCCTCTTCTCGTTTGCCTTTTGCCTTTTGCCATTTGCCTTGTGCGTTTTGCCTTTTGACTTTGCCTTTTGCCTTTTTCCTTTTGCCTTTTGCCTTTTGCGTTTTTCCTTTTGCATTTTTCCTTTTGCCGATTCCCTATTGCCTTTTGCCTAATTCCTTTCGCCTTTTTCTTTTCGCCTTTCGCCTTTTGCCTTTTGCCTTTTGCCTTGTTCCTTTTGCCTTTTGCCTTTTTCTTTCTGCCTTTTGCCTTTTGCCTTTTGCCTTTTGCCTTCTGCCTTTTGCATTTTGCCTTTTACCTTTTGCCTTTTGCCTTTCGGCTTTTGCCTTTTGCCTATGGCCTCTTGCCTTTTGCCTTTTGCCTTTTGCCTTTTGCCTTTTTCCTTTTGCCTTTTGCCTTTTGCCTTTTGCCTTTTGCCCTTTGCCTTTTGCCTTTTGCCTTTTGCCTTT
>SZWC01010676.1:21807-38988 GCA_023375785.1 Penium margaritaceum | reverse complement strand
GGGCATGCTGGCTCAAGGGGGGTTGGTATGGGCTCGGTGGGTGCACCGACTACCGTGGGTCTGGCTGGGGGAGGGGCTGTGGCAAGAGCTGTGGCAAGGGGTGCAGAGGGACCTGTGGTGGGGTCTGTAGCGAGGACTACAACAGGGGTAGCAACTACTGGAGTTGCTGAAGCAGAGCCAAAGGTAGCACCTGCTGAGGCTGCTGCAGCGTCGGCTGTGGCTGAGGTAGCATCTGTTGCGGCTGTTGCAGGTCCAGCTGCTGCTCTGGTTGCCGCAGCATGAGCTTTTGCTAATGTTGCTGCTGCTGCGACTGCTGTTGCTGCTGCGGTTGCTGCTGCTGCTGTGGCTGTTGCTGCTGCTGATGCTGCTGCTGCTGATGATGCTGGTGCCGCTGCTGCTGCTGCTATCGCTGAAGCTATGGGTGGGGCTGTTGCTGACCGTGATGCCGGTGCCGCTGTTGCTGGGACTGCTGCTGTTGTTGCTGGGACTGCTGCTGCTGTTGTGGCTGCTGAGGCTGTTGGCTCTGCTGTCGTGGCTGCCTCAAGGCAGGCGGGGGACCAGCAAGGATGGAGCCAATGTGGGGTAGGGGGGTGGTTAAGTTAGCCAGGCTAGCCCCTCAAGGGGGATGCCGAGGCTGGAGCTCAGGCGGAGGGCAAGGCACTGCTCCTTGGGCTGCATGTGTAACCGGCCCAGAAGCTGCTGAAGCTTCCATCGCTAGTGTGGCGGGGCGAAGTTCCCAGCAAGGGTTGTTGGTGGGCCCGCTCTGGGCACCCCCCAAGGACAAGCCTAGCGATGGTTTGATGTCGGCCGCGCTCCCTAAAGCGGGAGCGGCAGAGGTTGTGGGTAGAAGTGGCGGTGGCAGCTCATGAGGCTACGGGTGCCGTCAAGACTACTAATGCTACCGGGGCTCTTAGGGGGGAGGCTGCGACTGGCCGGAGGCCTCTGCCCCCATCGCCCAACACGTGGAGGTCTTGGATGGCAGGGGCAAGTGGTTTGTGGGAGAGGCGCGGCAGAGAGGGAGGCCTCAATGCGGCTGAGGCACTGTCTAAGGTCCGCCATGCAGGTTGTGGAGTCCACCTGACGCTCCTCGACCCGGCGGAGAGCGGTTAGCATGTCCCATAGAAAGGGAGACGCGGGGGCGCCTCCAGCTATCCCCTCCTCCTCACGGCGTCTGGCTCGGAGCAACCTGGGCAGCCCCTCTCCGAGCGTGGAGTGGAACATGATCGCGAGGGAGGATGAGGTGGTCCGGATCTGCTCCACTGTCTATATGCATTCTCCGTCCTCCAACCACAACAGAAGGTGGCTATGTAGAATGGACCCTGAGTCTAAGATGTGGTTGTTGACGCATTCAGAGAGGGATTTGTGGTGGCCTTCTCGTCCTTCGCGAGTTGGTCCATCACCTTCCCAACGTTTGCACGAAGGTTATGGAGTGTTGTTTCCAATTTCTTCAAGAGTGTCTCCTCCGCCTGCTCTGCTGCGCCTCTAGGCGCTTTTTGCTCCCGCTCACCGCTCGCTAAAGGAATTCCATTCCCAAGGCCTGTGTGTTGTCGGCTGCTTCTACTACAGTTGCGAATTCTGTGAAATGGATTTGTAGCCAAGACTGCTATTTCGTAGCTTAACATCTGGTGGGAGATATCCTGGATGCCCTCTACCCTGTCGGCAACGGCGAGCAACTGAGTGTGGGCCTGTTGTATGGCCACCGAGAGTGGCGTAGAGGCCCCATGGGACATGCGCTGCAATGACGCCGCCATCCGGGCGGGGCAGAAATCTCCTTTCAGCGCATTTGCCTCCGCCCAGGCAAGCGCGCAGTGCCAAGGGGTGAGGACGAGGGTTGAGGGGAGTGGGTTGTTTTTGGTGTCTTCCATCATTGCGACCTCCATGATGAGTGGGGTAGGTGGNGGGGGGAGGAGGGTGCGGAGGCTGTGGACGAGGAGGAGCGGTGGGGGGGAGGCGGTGGAGGTGGGTGTGCGGGAGGGGCTGGCGCGAAAGGGGAGGTGGAGGCGAGGGGCCACGGGTGGGGATGAGTGTGGTGGAAGAAGGGGGAAGAGGTGGGGCCACGGGTGGGTAGGCAAAGTAGGTAGAAAAGAAAAAAAGAAGAAAGTGTGAAAAATTGTTCAGGACTGTCCAGGGATTCTCCGACTTTCACTTGCCTCTCATGATGTTCAGCTGCTCCAGGCCCATAATGGCTCATGGGTCTTGTTAAAAAAAAAGATTAATCACCGCATTCACTTTGTGGTCAAGTGAACATTGGCTGCCTTGACTCACAAGGCACCCGTTGTCCTAATTGTGCCTCGCATGAGGACACAAGTTCCCATGTGAGGCATTCACAAAAGGCACACCTTTCTTTGCCAGTTGTTGATACCATCAGTATCGTGCCTTCAACATGCAAAGGATTCCAGTGCCCTCTGGGCCTTTCAGCCCATCAAAGATATGTACAAAACAATGGAGAACACCGTGAACACCACTTTATGTCATGTGGAAAGAAAACATTTTGAAAAAACTTTCAAGCTTTCAGTTGTCAAAGGAATGGGAGTTATGATGCACAGCTGATGCATCAGCTGTGCATCAGCTGATGCACAGCTGGAGAATGATGACAGTGCATGGATTCTCGTTCATGTCTTCTCAATTTGCACCACATGATCAGTAATCCCATAACCACAATCATAACATGTATACACAATTCAGCACCAATACACTGCAGAAGGCACACTAAAACATAGGTCTGCAAGCACGTGCGCATATGTGTCTATCTACACAAAACTACGTTCGCCTGTTGCAAGATGCAGATTTACCCTGCGATGACACTCATACACGGCCTGTTTCATGCTGTGCCTTGTGCAGATTTTCCTCAACACATCTTCCCAGGGTGATCCCAATGGCACTCTACCATGCTGCAATGTGTATGTGGCCGTCAACAGCTCCGACACATGTGCCCGCATCATTGCCAAGTTTGGCATGACTCCCCTCAAGTTTTTTCCGCTGAACCCAGGGCTCTTCTGTGACAGCATCGGTGCGCGGTCCAACCACTCTGCTGCACTCCCTCCAATCGATGAGGTGTGCAGCCTTTCCTGCAAGTTTTTTTGTAGCACTAGATCCAGGCTGGAATGTCAATCTCTAAGGGCTGTGATGCAGTCATCTTGTGTCCGGTGAATTTCATATGCTTTCTGACCACGGCAGGCCATTCCTTAAACCCAGTGACGGAGAGGCTTGATTTGATGGTTCATGGCTGTGGCAAAGAACCTCATACACCCCTGCTTTGAACATGTGGTGGTACATCATGCCGCTCACCTTCTGTAGGTAGTGCTTGTGCTGATTAAGCATGGGCTTGTCGGCCTGATTTGAGCTAGTTTGTGGATGTAATTGTCTCACCAGTGGTGAAGTGGAAAAGTGGGAATTTGTAGGGGAAGAGGTGATAATTCTCATAGGGAAGAAGGGGAAAAGGCTTTCATGGTGCTCCATTTGGGCATGGGTTGACTTGCATTCTTCACAGGTTTTCCTCCAGCTCTGAGAACCACCTTGCCTTTCCTTTTTCCTGTAACTTTCCTGCTTCATGCCACTACGGCCACAGGTATGCATTGATGGTGGTATGCAAGGCGTGCAACAGTGCGGTCGTGGCCTCAGCGTACACACTGTCTCACAACGTGACAGCTGCATCAGACTTGTGACTCAGTTCTTCAGGGGGGGTTGGGCGAGAATGAAGGAGGCCAATGGAAATTGGCAGTGCAAAGACAACGATCTCGTCAGGGGCAAGGTAATCTGTGTACCCTGTACGGGAGCAGGTTTTCTGGGCAGGCCACCTCCTCCTGTGCCCAAGAGATCTCGTCAAGCATGGAATGCTCGCACCAAAGCCACTGAATGCATAATGTTATCCCTGCTGCAACTCTGCATGCATGGCCATCCAACTGTTTCACAAGAGGCGGAATACCTACATTCTTTTTTACCACATGGTCTGCTGGCATGGCATGCATAAGGATGTGGCTGTTCATGATGTGGAGATTTTCCACAGCATCCACCTTCACTTGCATTGCGGCACTTTTGGGGCCTGGTGGCTCCTCTTACATTCCTACAAGATTCGTCTTGGCTTTTGCGATTCAATACTCGTAGTACGGGCACCAGCATCAGGTTTGGCTCAAATCTTAGTGGGACCATTCATGAATTTTGCTGAGAATGAATATCCTCTTCATTGCCAAGGTATCAATATTCTCTACCAAGCTTTCATGGAAAGGTAGACGCCTCTTGACAGGAACAAGTGGATACACTGTCATAATCGCAAGATGTGTGAACTTCCCAATCATCGTAAGGGAGGGTTAAAACTTGTCACTGTAGCATACTCAATCCACTCAAGTATGTTGGCTTAACTTTGTGTGTGCATGTTTCAGTAACCCTTGCTTTGACCCTCTTACACCTCAGGGACTTTTGGAGAGACTGGGAGCAGAGGCAAGTTGTTTCAAGGAGTAAAAATCATCTGGCAGAAAATATAGACTGGTTTAGATTCACAACTCTGAGAGTGAATTTTCTTCTAAAAGGCTTGTGTTGTGGTCATTTAGAGTCATTACCTTGCTGAAATTGAATTTGAAGCAAGGAGACAACATCCATGCCTTATGGAAATGGGGCCTCTGAAATTCCAGTTAGATACAAGAACTCTGCCTATCTTTCTTCCAAAAATGTCTTTCTACAGGTCAAAATTAACTCTCAACACCAGAAGACTACTTCTTACACCATCAATGATGCAGAGAGTGCGTGAACCACTGGAGACGATGGTCTGTTGAATTCATCAAATGGAACCGTATCAGATAGTTGTCCATGCCTTCAGCTTTTGGGGTCACATGCATGTTGCAAGACGTGAGCAGTGAAAACTAAAGGATTTGGATAGCCCCTTGTAAGAAGGTCTTTTCATAAGATTAGAAGGATAGCCCCCGAGACAATCCAGAAGGGATTGCTGAAAGTTAGTAGCACTCGATTCATTTGAAAGAGTTAAACAATGGCCCAGGTTTCTTGATACAGCCAAGAGTGCCAGAGTTCAGCAACCCCACATATGAAGTGATTTTCATTTTCCCTTGGAAAGCGTCTTCCCCCTACATTCAAAAAATCAAAATGCATATGAAATTCTAAGCTATCTCCTATTACCATGTAGTACATTCAACTTTAGAAGGTCACCCACCTCTGTGGAATTCCTTGCCTTTTAGAAGCAAGGAGAACGTATGTAAGATGTGGAACAACTTCTTATCATCTTTTTTTTCCACCTTCCTTGTGGCAAGTGTTAATGCTCAATATCAGCTCCTGACACTGGACCCCTGTCTCTAAGCTAGGTATGCTTTGATTTTTGGGGTCACATTTTACATGGTAATGAGCACATGTTCGACATTCTTCCTCTTGCACACCATCCATACCAGCTCCTCACATTCGTTCCTCAACTCAAGGGCGTTAAGAAAGCTCAATCTTAGTGCACCTAACATTATGTTTTTCTTTGGGATGAAGCATATACTTCAAGCTACAATTCAGATGCACAGTCAAAGGTCACAAGGCAACAAATCCGCATGCTGAGTGATGTTGAATCTCTCTGTGTTCAAATATTTGATGCAGCACAGATTTCCTAGTTAGGTAATGGGTTTCATTCTGTTGATGTTAACTTCTGCAGAATTCCAAATCACTTCAGCTTGTCACAATCACTGTGCCTATTGTGCAGCTTCATCCAACGGTGTTCACTTTGCAATCATGTTGGACGACCCATGCATTCCTAGTTTTTTTTCTTTTAAGCCACGTGACCACTATGAAGCACAAGTTCTTTTTACCGTGGACCCGCACGTACAACCTTTCCTTCTCTTCTTCTGTTTTGAGCATCACGCTCAAACTCAGCTCAGACATCATGGTCACAGTTGTCCCCATAGGGTTTTTCCCCTCCACGATAATATTCAAGACAACATCCTCCTCCATAATTCTCTTGCCCCATCTGTGCCGTGAAATCCATGTGGACCCTCTTTACACCCAAAAAAAAGAGTAATGAACACGCATTTGGAGATAGTGGCACCATATACTGGTGCTGATACATTGATGTTGGTGCTGCTTATCCTTGGATAAGCAGCACCAACATCAATAGCAGTAAAATACCTGAGGGCTCTAGATGATTGGGATCATGAGGAGGATGGCAAAGCACTATGATGTAACCAAGGGCATCATGGATGGATTTTTCGGTAAGTTTTTCACCCAGGAAGATCCCGCTGTTACATCAGCCACCAGTTCTGCCGCCACAGATATGACTCACTATCAGCACAATGCAGATGTTGCTTAAAACAAGGAAAATCTCTGTTTTTCCATTTGCCAATATCACCTACCTCTGATGAAACAGAAAACTATGAATTTCTGCAGCGTGCACATGGCAGAGGTGGCAACGTTGAAAACAAGTGTGCTTAGCAGAAAAGGAGGGCACAACATGCACACGAGCAATGGAAGAAATCAGCTGATTTGATGCAAATGATGGGACACTGAATGCATTATCACAATGAAGACCACAAAGCATGACAAGCCCAGGAGAGTAAAGAGAAATAGTATCAGTGTCATGAGACGCAAGGAAGTCTATGCCCTCATTGTCAAGGGTAGAGACCAAAAAAAAGACTAATCTCGAGTGCAGGCATCTATAGTACATCAAGCAAGAAACGTCCCGAGAAAGACCCATGAGCCACACAACACCGGAACCCTGGACAGGTAGCAGCTGACCTGACCCATTGCACGCAAAGAAGACATCACCGACATGGCACAACAACAAAAAAAACTTGACAATTCCATGTGATGAGTGGTACCTGAATGGAGAATCCACAAGACACACGAGCGGGTGACGAGACATGAAGCGCAAGAACAGTGTTAGAAAAGGCAGAAGTGGATAGTGTACAGCCTATGGAAAGCACCAAAATACGATGACATGTTGCATTCTGCTAGCCCTCAATCCATGTGTCATCCACGCCCGGACTGCCCAACAACACTCCTCAAAGGGATCCATCTGAATGACAGTGGTAACGGCCGGACCCAACAGCAAAACTCACACCACAAGGAGGAGCAGGAAGTTGAGGCTGACAAGGCCAGGGCGACAAGGGAGAACATGCGTGTAGATTTGTGGGAGGCCCTGACGTGGAAGATAAGGTGTCCTGAAATCAGAGACAAGAAGCCCCATGAAGGTCTAGTAGAGACCTCACATCCGGCAGGTGTATATAAGGCTGCAGATAAATCCCAAATCCCAAATCCGGATCTCGATTCACGAATCTGGATCCGGGGCCGGATTGCATCTGGAGATTTGGGAATCCACCAACGAATCCTGGAAGGAGGTTGGGACAGGGAGGGGGGAGGGGAGAAAAATGAGAGTCCTTTTCCTTCACAGCCAACTGTTGAGTGAGGACACTCGTCAATGAAACTTGTGAAGTTAAAAAACTCCGGCAACTGACAGCCGCATTGACTACTGCAAACCGTGCATGTGCCACGTCAATTACCTGACACGTGCACCAAGTATGTGGCAATAGAATTGCCACTTGCTCACAAATCTTGCACAAGCGAGCGGTGACTTGTAAGACAACATTGAGGTTCTTACTTGCTCACGCAGATTCTGCAGGCGTGCAAAGACCTGAGTCACGTTTGTCAGACAACCCAGGTCCAGTGGTACAACTGGCAAGGACCTGCGTTTGGTGCTATCATCAAGGTTTGACGTTCACACAGCCAAGTTTCTTTGTTGAATAGCAGTTCCAGATTGGTCTGAATCAAGCACCTGGGTCAGCGACCATGAACGTAGCTATGTGGGGCAAAAGAAAGTAACTTCCATGTGGTCTATTGTATAGGAAAGTAGGACACATGGCACATCAAAAGATTGCAAGACACGATGCTCACACCATCTCGGAGCCAAAACTCAAGGTCATGTAGTACAAATGCTGTCAATGAAAGCATTTTTATGAATGCTTTCATTTATAAAATGTTTTGAAAGAGTAGTATGCGTTGTTCCAATGCATTTCTTCCTTGGCTAAAGTCAAGGAAAAAATCCACGAGAATCATCAGTATATGTGATTCCATTGAGATTCGTGAATCCTGGTCCAACACTGGATTCAAACTCGTAAATCCAAATCAAGCAGCCGCGTCGGTTTATGCTGCGTAACACTACGTGGCTGCCGGGTCAGATGACAAAAATGCTTGTGGAGATTAGGTGCACATCCACGATGGAGGTGTGTAGAGTGCCAAAGGTGGTCTGTAGAACCATTGGACCTAGTAGGGCACAGCTCATGTAGAACCGGGTGGTGGCATCACATGTGGTGTCATGCTGCGGAAGAGGTGATACAGCAGAGCGAAGAATTGTAGGCCGGATGGTTGAACCTGAGAACTGTCCACCCCGAAGTACTCAAAAAGATATCTATGTGCTCAGATCATGACCAAGAGATACTAAGTTCTTCCGAGGTACCTGGAAAAAAACCTAAGTGCCAGGGTCTAGATCAAAGTGGGCAGGTCAGTCTCAGGGATAGAACACCAAGAAATAGGAAACAGAGAACCTAAGGCAGGCCTGTGAGGATACGGCAGTTTATTCACATGTCCGTTTATCAATCCTCAAGAACGCAGGCCTCCTGAGACACTGGAAAGATCACCAAACGTCCGGGTATCCACTAAGAGAGTGTGTAAAAGAGAAGAAAAACTATAAGAGAAACTACAAAGGCAAGAGAAATGAAAGCAATGAAGTAGTGGAAGAAAGGCAAAGGATAGTCACAATATGGAGAAGGAATCATGTGTCAGTGGCTGCTGAGATTAGCCGCTGAGTGGGTGTGTAATGATTTGGATGGGAAGCTTGACCCACTAGACCAAAACCACAGCTCAGCGGACGGCTGACTGGGCTCCTAGATTCCCCATTCGTAATGTTCAGAGTGGCTAGCCTGCCACGAAGGCCCTTGGCCAGAGTCTCCAGGCAGACTATTACGAGGTGCATCCAACGTGTCCTGTCGGTCATGAGCTGGTGCCCCGTGAGTTCTTGGTTGCTTGCAATGTCGTAGCTGACCTTGTCTTATTCAGATCAATTGTGGAGGCCTTTGTCTTTGCTACCTGGAGCTCTTCCTCAACGGTGCCTGATCCAGGCACGTTGAAGGAAGCACTCTGGAATGAGAAAGCAGAGTTGTGGCATGTTTTTTGCGAGGATGAGCTAAGAGTCATCCTTGAGCATGGATTTTATGAGCTTGTCAACCTCCCTCCTGGACAGAAAGATGTACAGGCCAAGTGGATAGTGCGCAAGAAGGTGAAGCCTGACGGCACTTTGGATTGCTACAAGGCCCGCTTGGCAACCAAGGTGTTCTAACAGGTGGAGGCTAAGAACCAACATCTGCATACCTGTTGGGCGCGTGAGAACCACTGTCACCCTGTTTGGATTTGTTGCTCAACACAATTGGGAGTTACACCAGATGGATGTGAACAACTCATTCCTCCACGAAGATCTAAATAGTCCAACCACAGAGATTTGAGGTTGGTGACAAGCTATGGTGTTTTAGCAAGGCCTTGTACGGCTTGAAGCAATCATTCCGATCCGGAGCAAGGGGATCACTGGTATAGTGATAGGTGCCAGCTACGTTCACAGTGTTACTGATCTGTGCCTCTTTTTTCAATGGACACCTGAGAGCTTCACCGCTTTCCCAGTGTATGTAGAAGAAATCCTCATTGTGTCTCCTTTGATGAAGGCTGCAAAGGAAGCCAAGGTAGGACCAAAGTCCTTCATCCTGTAGGTAGCCTAGAGGACTCTCCAGGCTGCCTATAGGATGAAGGAATTTGGTCCAATATTTGTTTTTCTCAGGAGATTGTGCATGACCGTCCACCAGGACATTACGCCTGCATTGCAGGGGAGAATTTCACTGGCCTCCTTAGTGGAATTCCCACTGCCTCCAACCCCATTACACATGACGGGAAACACGCTCTGAAGATAGATGATCCAACATAGCTAGAGGAGATAGTGGACGTGACCCTGTGCTTGCACCTCATCGGACCTCTAATGTACTTGGCCATGACCACACAACCCAACATCACCTTCGATGTCACCCTCCTTGCAAAGCTTTCACAATGTCCTCAATCAAGAGCCCTTCATGTGGCTATGCGAGTGTGGTACGTAATGTCCACTTGGTACCTTGGACTCTACTTCCTTTATCAGTGTTTGGTGGTAGTTGACGGTCAGACAGATAGAGAGTAGGCCTGGAGCCTTGATGGGCACAGTCAGATGGGCTACGTGTTCCTGCTCGGTGGCACCATTATGTCATGGCGCAATGGCAAGTAGGACTGCATTGCACGTAGCTCATCAGAGGCCGAGTATATTGTACTAGAGATCGGGGTTGATTCGGATGACTGTGCGTAGGGTTATGGCCAAAACAGTGGTTTTGGGGCGTTTCTTGGAATTTTCAATACTGCGGCGTGCGTCACCCGCCAAGCGCCGTGGCAGGTGTTTATGCTGCCTGCTTGTCACTTGTCACCTCTATCTTCATGAAACTGATTGAAGCTTATGAGGCTTTGCGTGTCTCCCTAGTCCAACCCTTGTCGACCCTTGCACTTGCTTGCTTGCCAGCGAGTCAGGTGACTGGACAGTGTCGCCATGTCAGTGGAAGCAAGGCTAGGAAGCTTCCGAGCAACTCCTTACATTTTTATGAACCTCGCACATTCAACATCCAAACAATGAAATGTGTGTTTGCTTCCACTTCGGTCTCGGTGACCTCTGGACCTGATGCCACTCACTTGCAGGCAGTTACTGTGGTCGACAACATCATTCATAGCTTTAGCTTCACCTTCTCAGATCCCTGGTGTTCACAAAATGTTTCTTGGTGGCCAGCTCCCTGGGCCATTTTCTCGGTTTTTTCTACATCTTTTGTCTCTTTGCTTGACTTTGTAAGGCGCTTCTTTTTGCTTCTGCTGTTTCCTTCCGATTTTCATTCAGACACCTAAGCAGCTCGTATGCCTCTCAGGACTGTTCAGGTTTCTACTTTGGATCTATCGGGTAACTTGTTATTTTCCATGAGCTTGGCAGATTTGTTGCACAAATGCATGCATGCCTCCTAGGAAAGGTGTAGGTATGCCTCCCTCTCTTTTATTCTCATCATGTGTACTATCTTCTTTGTTTTCAAGTGTTTCTTTTCTGTCTCTCCACCTTTTCTGGCACCGTTTGTGACATTGTGTTCCCTGCAGTGCTCAATCTCACATAGAAATCTTCTATGGGATTTTCTCCTTTTGCTCATGGTATCCGAGGAGTCGAGATGTTACGCCTCTGCAACTCACCATACAGCAGACAACAGCGGCAGCGGAGACATCTCGGCTGGGCTAGGTAGGGCATATTGTTCCTGGCAATATTGAGACCCTAAGCTAAGGGCTCACGCAGTCCTCCAACAGAGCCATAAGAGGAACAAAGCCGGCATTTCTTGGCAGCTTCCCTTGTCGTAGCTGCCATCGTGGCGTGGATGTTCATCTTCAAAGGCAATCTAAGCCGCCACGAAAACAACAGAAGCAGCAGGGATAAAGAGCAGTTCCATCGCTCTGGCTCTCTAGATCTGGAGATTTGCAGATTATTAGACCTGCAGATCTGCCACTGTAGAAATATGCCTCAAAGCAGGCCCACCTCTCCAGGATGTTGCCTGGTCCATTCTGGAACAAGCATGACCTGCTGCCTCCAGTGGTGGCAGCTGTGCACATCCGTGGCAACATCTGCTGTATCTGTTTTCAGCAGCAACAGCAGCCATACTAAGCTATAGTAGCAGCAGCTGGTGTTGCACTCGGATGCTAGAGCAGTAGGAGCAACAACACTTGGCTGCACCATCAGCAACTGCTGTATTCAGCAGTAGCTGCTGCATTTGGCCACAACAGCAACAGTGACCACACTCAGCTACAATAGCAGTAGGTCGTGTTGTACTAGACCACAGCAGCAAGAGCAGCAGCACTCGGCTACAATGTCTGCAGCTGCTGTATTTGGCAGCAGTGGCAGTATTCCAAAAAGCTGTTGCGTACGAACGTCACATCGTCCAGCGGCAGCATCATTAGGTGGCGGAGTGGAAAATTGAAAAATCTACACGCAAGCGGCAAAAACAAAAGCATCATCAACAGTAGTAGCAGCAGCATCAGCAGCAGCATCAGCAGCAGCAGTAACGCTTTGCAAGTGGTGGTAGCAGCAGCGGTGGAAAACAGCAGCGGTGGCAAGGCTTTGCTGTCAGAGTGGACAAGAAAGAATAGCATTAGTCGTTTCTGAAGCTGTCAAGAAGCTACAATGCAGCTCCCTCACGGCTACAGCTGATCCAATTGCCAGCTCCACCTTTTGACATGGCCAACAGGCACAGTCAAAGAGCCTGTTAACTGATGCGTCCAAGGACGGAGAGCTTGCTCAACGACGGCAATCTTGTTTCTCGCGGGAAGAAGAAAAAGAAAAGAATAAAAGAGGAAGGAACAAGGATCCAATGATGCACTAAGGTGCACAGGATTACATAGTAAGCTTTGCTAAGTTGGCTATAAGTGAAACCAAAAGAGTTTCGAAGACAAACGTAGGGAAAAAGATAATGTAAAAACTCCACTTCATCTGAACTTTATGTGTAATGTGTTTGTTCCCTTTGATGTAGTTATTATTCTTGTACTCTTCCCAATGTACATTCAAATGTGACCTCTGGAAAAGATTCTTTGGAATCGCATGTGAAAATCAACATTTTGAAATCAATATTGTTTAAACATTTCTCTATTTTACCCGTTTTCGCACATGGAGTTGTTCCATGGACTACCTTCCACACATTTATTGTATCCAGACGTGTGTCCACGTCTATGTACATATACATGCAGTCATTATTAATCTTAGAAAACTATATTTGAGTCATTTGTATCATATGTATTCAATCTATGCAGTATTTTCTTCACATTAACATGATCCAACCAAGCAGTGACAATGATTTGTTGTGATTACGTGTGCGACAAAAACAAATTTGAAAGAAGGTGAATGATTCATCACAGATGATACGTTACATTATGTTTCAAAAATTTTCTCCATTCTTAAGCACATTGATCTAACAGTTCAGTTTTGGTGTAGTGTAACTTGGATCCGGGTATGTAGGCTCAGCTGTCTTGGAGCGTGTAGCAGTTTGTTCCTGGCTAGTTCCTCTCGCGTCCGGAGAGTGATGTGGTCAACTTAGCTCGTCTCGTTGACCAGTCCGGAGCGTGTGAGAGCAACAAAGCTAGTACGTCTTTAAAAACTGACCCTGTTGGATATTCTTGTGTTATTTCGTACGTCCTAATTGGAAACAGAGTACCGTTCACAGATTGCAGGTTGGTGAACGTCCCCAAACCGATAACAATAGGTTACTACGTAACCCAAAAAAAGATTGTGGTGTACCCGGGTCCACCCTGCAGCGCATGCCGGCCTCTCCACATGGCTAGAACGGGTGCATGGCCTGTGGGTGATTGGACGGGATTGATTGAGGGTCGGAGACCCTCAATCACCTACAGGTTAGTGGTTGAAGATGACCACCGGGCTCGCAAGAGTAGCTCCATGCTAAGGTTCTCACCTAGGGTTGTGGAGCTGGCGTCTCGACCACACTCTTGAGTGCGATATCACTCTTACGGTAGAGGCTGAAGACCCACCACATCTAGGTGAAGTTATCATTTAGAGTGAGAACATATCGTCCCCCGTAAAAAAGAGACTCAAAAGTGATGGGGCCAAGAAGGTCCAAGTAGACCAACTCCAGTGGACACAGTGTCCCGCGAAGTAGAGTAATAGAAAGTGCACTGATGCATCTTACCTTGAGCACAAGGAAGAGGGCTTTGGCCTTGGACAGCATCTTGAAAGAATTTTCATTAAAAAAGAGGGTGGACTGAGCCCAAATGAGCTTGGACACATTGTCCGAGTTCACATGGCAGAGGCAACAATGCAGCAAATGCTGGTGTTCTGGGGAGAGAATACCAGTGAAAAGCACACATGAAAAGGTGGAGGAAGGAGAAGAGGCAGATGGAGTGTCACGAGACACACAATACAATTAGGTTAATATTGAAGTACAAGGAACAATGGAACCGAGGTCGAGCACAGTCACTATTGTAGAGTCAGCAAAGTGCTCAACAAAGAGACACATCCACCTCCATACATGAAAAGAGAGCAGGTTGAGCTCAAGAGTTCGAATAAAGAGCACATCCAAAGTGTACAAAGGCCCAGACAAACCATCAAAATGCACCATCCTAACTCCTGAGAAAGCCAAGGACTGACCAGATCCTGTGTGAACAGACAAAATTGATGGAACAAGACCAAGCACCAAAAAGTCACTACGCCAACAAGTCACATAACTTGTGGCACCGGAGTCAATGGTCCAAGTGCCACTCGCCTCACGACCTGTCCTCGACACAATACAAGCCACAAAGGACTCTGCCTTTGTTGGATGCTCAACAGAGGACTAAGAACAACGATGAACAGCACAAACATGTGAGTCGTCAAGCGACTTGGTGCCGTCAGGTACATCCTCATCACAAGCTGACTCAACTCCCACAAAATCATCATCACAGGTAAAAAAACACAATAGGGCAGTTGTCAATGGACTGCTCAACTATGAAAACACACTCGCACCTCCCTAAATACGCAGCGCCAGCAGCTAGCAAAGCTCCGTGATCGTGCGACCCCAGGGGTCCTGATCATCGCTGCTGCCTTGGGGAAGCGATGGCATCTGCAGCTATTGTGGTCACAACGTGATGCGCCTGTGTGTCACTGGAGGACATCTGCTGCATGTGCACCATCTGGAGGTCAGACATGTTCCTGCTCCAGTTGGGGGTTTGTTGGTACTCCATGTAGCGGTGAGCACCTCGCAGTTGTTGCCATGGAAGGAGCATCCACTACTACTCTTTTCTGGCTACTACTTCATTTCTTTATTCCATTCTTACCCTGTGTGGCCCTTGCAGCTCCTGAACAACCTCACAATAAGTCAATAATCTCCGAAAGTGCGCCAGTCTTCCGCTGTTTCTCGCAGTGCATCTCCACCTGCACCCCACAAAGCGCATCCATTGCTGGTGACTAAGACCATGGGCACATGATACTCAAAATGGATGAAGAACAGGGGTCCACTGGCCCCCTTGCCTTCATCACGGACCGGCGCCATGAATCCCCCTCAGCATGGGTCCGATTGTCAAAGTGGTCGGAAGAAAAAACCAACACCATTTCTTGAGGAGCTGGAACACTGGTGGAAAAGGATTTCCCCACCACAAATTTGACCAAGGCAAGTGTTGACATCAGCAGCCACTTTGCTGAGGTCAGCAAGGGGTTATTGACATTAGCAGCATTGATGCTGACGTTAGCGACTGGCCTTCTCATTTCTTGTCTCTTGAATGTTCGAAGGGAGAGGACGGGAGGGGGTGACCTCGTCATCCTCGTCTCCCGGCAGTCGCAACGGAGGCTGCCTACGGCAACCGTGGCTACTGCTGTTATTGTTACCATGCATTCGCATAACTATGTAGCTATGTGCATTGCTGTTGCTGCAACACTGCGTAGCCACGAAGTAGCAAATTCTTCACTTGCACATCCAATGGTGCTCTTGTTGCTGCGCTGCTACGGCTGCTGCCACTGAAGCTCCTCCTGCACTGCTATTGCTGCTGCTTCTATTGCTTCCAACCCGTTGCTACCGTTGCATGCTACTGCCGCCTTTTCTTCTACTACTATTAGCTACCGCTACCATGTGCTGCTGATGTTGCTTATCGCCACTACAATAGCTCTCTGCGACTATAAACTGCTGCTACCACGGGCTGCTGTTTCCACCCAGTGCTGGTGCCGTTGCGTGCTCCGGTAGCTAGTCCCTACTGCTGCGACCCCCTCTTGCTGCTAGCTACTACTCCTACTAGCTCTTGCCGCTGCCACTACCGCTGTATGTTGTTACTGCCATTGTGTCGCTACTTTGTCATGTAGGTGTTGTCGCTAATGTGGTGGTGACAGTAACTCACGTTGTAACAATCTCCACCGCCATTCACTCGAGGCGGTCACGTGGTGATGCCGCTACCATTGACGTCAAAATGACGTTTCTGCTACCGCTATCTGCTACAGTGGGTCCTAAGAACTCAGCTCCAGCCATGACTCTCACTCCCACAGCCGTTGCTGCATCTCTGTTGCGCAGCACAACGAGAAGGGTCTTGTTGTTCTGATGCATTGAAAGGATGCTAGGAAGTTCTCGAGCCTTGATGCCAAGAACATGGAGACACTGTCCAGTCAGCTGATGCACTAGCAAGTGAGCAGGTGCAAGGAATAGCAAAGGTTGCGCTAGAGAGGCGCGCAAAAGCCTCATAAGGTTCAATAGCTTTGCATGTGGAGAGAGATGACGATTGAAACACACTGAACATAAATACCTACAGTGGCACACAGTGGGTGACCCATGTAACAGTGTCACTTTGTCCTAAAACTGGCATGAAGGCGCTATTTTGGCCGTGATTGTGCGTGGTTATTAGAATGCATAACCATTTGAACCTACGGGTGGAGAGGCTCGATCCAGACGCAACGACTACAGACATGCATGAGTCCGACAATGACCAATGGACGTAGAATGCAAAACGCCGGGCTCAAAAGCTAGTCCACCCAGAAAAGTCTAGAGACTGCAGAAAAAACTACATAGTGTCCTAACAAGCACCCAGAACGTCATGGCAGCTGCTGGTGGATGGGGCCACCACCTGATGATGCTCATGTGCCAACTGGATCCACATTCGGGATCTGCACCAGTATGGACACGGTCGAGTGGTCATGGTTAGCTATGAAAATAGATGGGATTGGTTTGTTGAAGTTATGTCCAGTTTCTAGCCCCTCACATCTGTTATGCCCTCTTATCTCACCACACATGCCCACACGCACATATACAGGAGATCAACTGATTGTAGGCTGCTGTGCTAGACAAGCAAGTAGCAGCTGGACCCGTGCAAGGAAGACACCAAGCAACAATGGTGGTTTACGTGGAAGTTGGAAGTGAGCGGACAACAACGGAAGGAAAAAGACGGGTCACAGGCACTGAAGTGGTAGCCGTCGGGTGGGGAGAGCGAGCAAGCGAGCAGCGAGCTCGATCTCGCACGTTCTCACCCGAACGGTCGAACCGAACCAAAGTACCCACTAAAAGTTGCAACCTGTCAAGTAGGTCAGTGGAGGGAAAAACTGTCAAAGAACAGGTGAGTGTGTGAACCCGAGGCAAATGTGTGTGCACACATGCATGCCAGCCA
>SZWC01010675.1:87834-98150 GCA_023375785.1 Penium margaritaceum | reverse complement strand
ATATAGATATAGATATAGATATAGATATAGATATAGATATAGATATAGATATAGATATAGATATAGATATAGATATTGATATAGATATAGATATAGATATAGATATAGATATAGATAAAGATAAATAAAAAGATGTATGTAAAGATATAGACATATTTAGATATACATATAAATCTGGAAATACATGTACATGTAGATATAGAGGTAAATTAAGATATATGTATCGATAATAATATAGATATATATATATGGATATTGATAAATACATTTCGATATAGATATGGATATAAATATAAATAGAAACACATTTGTAGATATGGATAAATATATACATTTTTATATATACATAGTTATACATATAGATATAGATATTAATAAAGATATGGAACAAAATAAGATATAGGTATAGATTTAGATTTACAAATAGATATAGATTAAACTTTATATATAGATAATAATATATATTTAGATAGAATATTCACATTTTATGTTCCATAATATATTCGTTTTCATCATAAAATATAATTGTAACATAAAATGTTCGATATATTTTGTGGATATAATATTGACATATAATATTCAAATAAAATGTTATTGTTCTAAAAAAAATACACATATAATATTCACATAAAAGTTTCCATAAATATTTTTCTACGATTACGTACACGTATCTATGATCAAATAAGTACGTAGATAAATTTTAAAGTCAAATGATGATGAAAAAATGTGTTTCAAATGTATTGAATGTCATTAGAGGATTTAGAATCTCTTTAAATTATGTTATTGTTTTATTATAAATCGTTTTGAACTTCAAATATAACACATTATTATTTTATTAAGTTTCATGAAATAAAAAGACCTTCATTGTTACTTTGTTATCCTCACCATTTTAAGATGATTTCATTGTTTCACAAATTTTCCCTTTCTTAAGTGTAGATGTTTCTGGTGAAGGGTCGAATCTAGAGATTCTACAGGATTCTATCCTTCTCGGAATTACAAACGTGTATATTTGTATATTTATTAGGCAACGTGCCCTTGGTTGTAACATTCATAATTGACCTAATTTCTTTTCCTCGCATTCAGTTCATATCGAGCATGGAGTTTGAACGCTACGGGGATGTTAATATTCCGAGTCTTGTACTTGTGATCGAGTACCTTTGTTCGATTTAGTCTACCGACTATTGTTCCTCAGCATGGTTGTTTTCATACGGGCTGTAGTGTTTGGTCGCCGCGATGAAGTTTTGTTGCACGTATATGATGTCGAATCTGTTACCTCGCGTGTATGTACACATTTCCTGGTTTACGCGCGTGGATTATGTCTTTACTGTGCATATTGTGGACGGATGGAGATACGTGCTGCCGGGGTGGACAGTGATTACATCATATGATGGAGATGACCCACATCTGAGGTTCCTCCCGTCCGTAGTGCGCTTGATCTGGTTGATTGATTATTATGTTTATCGTCACTACCCCTCCACGGGGAATGGACGGTGGCACAGAGCCACAGATGACAATGAGAGTCAGGGGGGGACATACACGTACGACAACCATGGGGAGGGGCATGCATGTGCCCACAGTCAAATGTAAAGAAGCATGCAGAAGTCAAGGTAAGCGATGTCCTAGCAAGATCCTGAAGGAGGGGAGGGACGGTGCATACGAGGTCAATATGGGTGACATGCCAATGGTGGCCATAGAGGCCTAGTAACGGCATATCACAAATGCCGAGCTCAGCTGCGCGGCGGCCACAGGGCTGCTGCATGCTGCGAGTTCGCTCCACATGATTCCACCATTTTGATTGATTAGCGGCTGTCAACCTGGGCTGCGGATGCTGAGGATGTGGCGTTGGCGTAGGGGGGGAGGAGCACGGGGTCGATGCGGGTAGCCCAGTGTCTGCTGCAGATTGGGGCTGTTGTGGTAGCTGTAGTAGACTTGGAGCATACCTGCCACACAAGACGCCAAGCAAGCCTGGTCCTCGAAAGAGAGGAATTCTTTTAGCGAGAAGCACCGCAAATCGGCTGGGAACAGACAGGGAAACCGACCCCGCACCTCATAAAACACTGGACAATCCCGCACAAAGTGCAATGCTGGGTGTGGAAACTGGGTGGCCAGACAGGCAGAGCAGCGGCGCGACGCTAGAGGGAGGTAGAGCTCATAAGGGAGGCTGGATGTGCGAAGCTGCCAAAGAGCACGCGCTTGATCTGGTTCGCTCTCTGTAGAGGGCACCTTTACCAGCGTCTCCCTCAGGACCGTCTCAGACATGGACCGCGAATTTCCTCATGTTTGACAGTTGCGGCTTATACTAGTGCCATGCACTAAGAAGCTTTGTGGATTCCTGTCGGGCCGTCGCATGACCTCTACTTTTTTCCGATGATAGTCGCATCTTGCGAACTTTGTAAATTGTTCTTTTCGCTTTGAGAACCTGCGAGATTGTACTCGCGAAGAACGTTTTTGTTTCTAGTCATGCGAATGTTCACACGCCTCTCCACACACTGGATGGCCTACCGACCGCCAAACACCGCCAATCACCACTCACCTACGTCCGGCCCTACCCATCTTGGAATGTCGCTAGCGTTCTTCCATTCGTCCGACGTCTAGATTTCATTGCGCTGCCAGATTGTCATGCCCAGTCAAACTGTTCGCACAAGTCGCTCATGATCGGAAAGGCAATCGCTTACTGGCGAAATTTTGTCCGATCTCAGGGAGGGATAAAGGTACAAGTTGCAAAAGTTTCCTCTACCTAACACGTCCTTTCCTTCCGCAAAATGATGTCTTACCGGGCCAGTGGCTTTGGCTCGGGTCAGTGTTTTACTGTTCATAGTTAGGCGTCTCTTTACGTGAGAAAAAATATCTGCACAAAAGTGATCATAGTGTTTTTTGTTTCACGGAAAACATACAAGCGAGTTCTGTTACCGGAAATGACGGAATGACCAATATTGGACGAATCATATTGTGACACGTATTCATGATCATCTGTTTTTCCGTTTCACAAAACAGCAAACTTCATTTATGTGACACACGGAAGAAGTGACGTTGTTCCGTGTGACACAGGAAGCATCGTAGTGCTTTTTGTGACGAACGACGCGACGCGGGCGGAGGTGCCTAACTAGGTGCCCTTTTCCTTTATGTGGCTCGGCTGTGATCAGATGTCTGAGCAACGAAGCAGAAATAATGCTGTAGTCGGTTGCCTTCCTTCTGAGCACAACACTGGCCGAGGTCTCACGCCATCAGATGGAGAATAAAAAACCGCGCGGGAAGGACAAATTTCAGCAGGACTGTCTATCTGTGGCGGATGTGAGCGTGATGGCAGGCCAGTCCTGTCTACAAAGCCGTTCGATTAACATTCGTCTTTCCTGCGCTTTTTTTTAAACTCCATCTGATGGCGTGAGACCCCGGCCACTGTCAAATCCGACAAGGTCGGTCCGAGCTCCACCCATCCACACCAGCGCCAAGTCTCAAAACGTGTCTTTCCGTGGCGCTAGCTAGAACAAAAACCAACAAAATATCAAGCCGCTCAGGGTGTGAAAATATCTACGAGGTCGTGCTTTAAGCCGTTGGGCATCCCACGATTTCCAAATGTTGGCGGCAGTCGGTTTTCGTGTTTGCCGCAGCGCCGACGTCGATCCGCAGATCTGGTCGTTGTTGTTCGTCCGGGGATGCTGCTTATGCGACGCCCGACGGTGTCCTGCGGACATAGTGAACAACGCACGAACACCCCTCGCGGACGGTGGAGTTCGACCCTAGTAATGCATTGAGTTCTGCGCGACGGCCAACACTGAATCCGCGTGCCGCCAACTGTGGCGTGTCAAAAGGACCCTTAACGTTCTTATCTACTGACCTCTCAGGCAAGTTCGTTCTTTCAGATCTAGCAGCCATGCCCAGTGCCCGGCGACACACTTCGGGGTGGTGTGCGTAAAGTGCGGTTGGGCTTCTGTCCTCCGTAGCGTTGACCAAAAACAGAAGAAAACATCTGTGCCTGGCAACGCAACCTCCAGTCGCTTCCAGAAAGGATCAAGGAACAGTCCTTGGTGACCGTAGTTCCATGTCCCTTCGTCTTCCTTTCCTGTTGAAAGTTGTTTCTTTTCCTACTCAGAGACAACACGACAGCTGCTCGACCTGACGTTTCTTATGTGACAGGCATGCTGCGTCCATAGCGAAGATCCGTGGATAAGCAAGGTACCCGTTCGATAGCTTCGCGACATTACGGCTCTGCCTTCTAAAAGTTGCAAATACAGAACCCGACAATGGCGCCTCTGGCTTGTCCCGCTGGTGCAACCGCTGGTTCATCCCCTGCGGAACATGAGTCAAAAGGCCGCAATGCCGATCACACGGCCCTCCTTGCCGCTCTTCATGATCCTGCATCCTCCGATGGCAGTTTGCTCCTGCTGTAGCAGCAGCAGCAAGAGCGACGCAAGCACCAGAGGCAACTGCAGCAGCAGCAACAGCAACAACAATGTGGAGCCCACGAACGTATGGACCTTGTTCCACTGCTGTCTCGTACTTCTACCTGCTCCCTCGCCGGCACTGGTGGCATAGAGCCTACTTCCGCGACCCTGACTCCACTGCCTGCTCCGTTGTCGTCTCCGTCCGGCACTCCAGCTCGCACGCCATCTATGTCCTCCGGTAGCCCATCGGAGGACTCTGCGCCTGCCCCAGGACCAGCTGCTTTATCTGCTGTGCCAGAAGAGGTTGCAACAGCAAGCCAAATAAAAAAGTCACAGAAGGAGCAGGAGAAGCAGCGACAGCTGCAGGAGCAGTGCAAGCAGCAGGTTGAGCAGCAGCACGAGGAACATCAGGAGCAGCGACAGCAGCAAATACATCACTCTATGCCTTCCATTCACGGCGTTGCAGAGTCATCATCAAGTATTCACCCGGAGCTGCTGAGTGGAGTGCACCCACAGCATCTGTAGCAGCACTTTCAGGTGTCTAAGCAGCAGCATCACAACAGCCAGTTTGCTGACACAGAAGGGCTGCAGCTGCAGCAGCAATCATCTGAAGCTGCGGCTCTGAGCCAGGAAGTGAGGCGAGTGCAGCAGGTGCTGCAACTGGCTGGTATCTCAGAGGGCGGCTTGGACAAGCTACTGCATTCAGCTCTTGCGACCATCCTTCCACCTGGCATGCAGAAGTAGGTATCTGCTGTGGCAGAGATCATTGCTGATGGACTGCGCAAGCAGTCGCTTGCTGCAATGAAGCTGCAAGAGCCAGCCGAGCCAGTCCGGCAAGTCCCACCCGTTGAACAAGTCCGGGTGCATCCTGTCCAGGCAACCCAGATATTGTTTTCTGCGACAGGAGAGCAGGCCTGTGTTGCCGGGAAGAGGCAAGAGTCTACTGCTGCCAGCCAGTCCTCATTGAGCTGTGGCAGCGAAGGTCGTGATGGTTTTCCTTGTGCAGATGCTTCAATTTCCAACATTCCGGACGGTGTATCTGCGGCAGGACTCTGCAAGGATAGTGAAAGGGATGGAGATGGCAGCGTCAGAGGGGAGAACCGTGCCGCCAGCCGTATGTTCCTTGAAAGACCGCACATTCAAGGGGTGGTCGGGAGCATGCCCAATGACATACCCAGTGGCCATCCCTGCACGCCCATGGACGAACCAGGTTGCTTAAGAGGTGTATCAGACCGTGTGTCATTGAACCGAGGTGAAAGTGGCTATGGCAGCAGCAGCAACAGCAGCAGCACGAGAAGGAAAAACGTTACAGCTGCCTCTGTCATCCTGGTAGACGCTGACGTTATGGAACCCTTAAGCCCAGAAATGCTCCACCATGCTACTGCTGCCAGAGTGGCTTCTTCCAGATCAGCAGCAGTGTTGGAGGACGTAATGCCCCTCACTGGAGCAACAGCCACACGTCTCGTTGGCACTTCCAGCAGCGTCCCTATCAAGCCGCCTGTTGTGCCCATGGCAAGAGGAGACCAAAAGCACCACCAAAGCCCAGAAGCTCCTACAAACCACCACCAGGAGGAGCAGGAGCAGCTTCAGCAGCAGCAGCAGCAGAAGCCACAGCTGCAACAGAATCGCCATCGCCAACCACAGCAGTTACCACAGGAGCAAGCTCAGAAGGCACAGCATCAGCGGCAGGAAGTCAAGCATGCTTCAGATCAGCAATCACCTTACATTGGGGTGCGTCGGAGAAAGGGAGTGGAAAACAAGTGGGTTGCTGAGATCAAAGACAAAAGGCATCGGCTGCGGAAATGGCTGGGGACCTTTGACTCTCCAGAGGATGCTGCTCGGGCATATGACATGGCTGCACGTGAGATTCGGGGCCCAAGAACCCGGACAAATTTTCCTCTCCCACGCAGACAGATCCGTGCACTAGCCTTTGCGAGTGTGCCTCATGAAGCTGCTCATGGAGAAGGTATGGCTTCCGGTGCTTCGCTCGACGGCCTCCGGTGTCCGGAGGCCACAATGTCCGGGTGCAAAAGGAAACAGAAAGACACCAGTGGAGGCCTGCAGAAGAGGACCAGTGTTGCACTGTCTCCGAGCCCGAATCAGCAGCCAGCATCTCAGCTTTATGCCACTGTAGACGTACCACTGGCAGCTGCCGAATGCCAAGCAGATAGACCCTCAACCCTCTCTGACAGGTCTGGAGTAATGATTGTACCCTCTGGAGATGAAGTTACTCGTACCAAGACATCGCTTCTCTCCACCCACTCCTCAGGGTCACCACTTGCCACGGAAGCTCCAGAGCTTTCTCTAGCATCATCTGAGAAGAACAACCAGGCTGACATTACTCCGTCAGCTAACACGGACAAAATACCTTGCGAAACACCCGCAGCTTCTCTCACACCGGTGGAACCAATGCCTCCTAGGACCACTTCTCCTTCAACCACATCTAGTCCTATTTCTCAGTGTAGCGCTGCTGTGGCAGGACCACGTAGCGCCTTTGAGGCCCACTTGGGGATGCGAGGCTTACATACTCATTCTGCATGCTGCCCACCTTCTGATCCGGCTGCAAGCTTCAGGCCACCTTTTCTTCCAACGTGCACGGAAGCTGCACTCTTGGCACAAGAGCTCTTTGATGAGCTTGACAACGAGTCGAGGACAACCCTTGGGTTCAATGATTTTGCCAAGGGCCTCGAAGACCTAGGACTGGAGACCATTGATGTGCTATGGTGCGAGTAGATTTACAGTAAAGATATCCTACTTCTGTTAGATATGAATCCATTCTGTTTATGTGCCATGCATCCCCAAGCAACCATGCAAGTACAGTCTGCCTTCCTGGTCATTTCTGACGTCAATGTTGTTGCATTTCATCATTGAACATTGAATTAAAAAACAGGAACCTTTTTGTCATCAACGATGTGTCAATTCTTTATGTGTCATGTGGAATTTTTGAACAAGCATACAAGGGTGACAAAAAAGTCAAACAAGAACAGAAGAACATTTTAGCACTGTCTTGCTTCCTTGTTGTTCTTGTTCCAGTATGTCAAGGAGGATGCAATGCATAGCTAAAAATGGAATTCGAACACTAAATCGGTGATGTTGGTCAATTTTATTTCCCTAGAGTATGAAAGGAGTGGGAAATATAGGAACATGTTATCCAGGTGTAGTCTTCCTCTCCTCCCCCCATCTCTCCCTCCCTCCCTGCTTCTCACCCTCCCTCCCTCCCTCTCTACTTCTCTCCCTCCCACTTCCCACATGCCTACCCCTCCATATACCTGCCCTTCCTCGTGTCAATGTCAACCCCTACCAATCTCTCTCCCTCCCTCCCTCCCTCTCCCTCCCTCCCTCCCTCCCCCTCTCTCTCTCTCTCTCTCTCTCTCTCTCTCTCTCTCTCTCTCTCTCTCTCTCTCTCTCTCTCTCTCTCTCTCTCTCTCTCTCTCTCTCTCTCTCTCTCTCTCTCTCTCTCTCTCTCTCTCTCTCTCTCTCTCTCTCTCTCTCTCTCTCTCTCTCTCTCTCTCTCTCTCTCTCTCTCTCTCTCTCTCTCTCTCTCTCTCTCTCTCTCTCTCTCTCTCTCTCTCTCTCTCTCTCTCTCTCTCTCTCTCTCTCTCTCTCTCTCTCTCTCTCTCTCTCTCTCTCTCTCTCTCTCTCTCTCTCTCTCTCTCTCTCTCTCTCTCTCTCTCTCTCTCTCTCTCTCTCTCTCTCTCTCTCTCTCTCTCTCTCTCTCTCTCTCTCTCTCTCTCTCTCTCTCTCTCTCTCTCTCTCTCTCTCTCTCTCTCTCTCTCTCTCTCTCTCTCTCTCTCTCTCTCTCTCTCTCTCTCTCTCTCTCTCTCTCTCTCTCTCTCTCTCTCTCTCTCTCTCTCTCTCTCTCTCTCTCTCTCTCTCTCTCTCTCTCTCTCTCTCTCTCTCTCTCTCTCTCTCTCTCTCTCTCTCTCTCTCTCTCTCTCTCTCTCTCTCTCTCTCTCTCTCTCTCTCTCTCTCTCTCTCTCTCTCTCTCTCTCTCTCTCTCTCTCTCTCTCTCTCTCTCTCTCTCTCTCTCTCTCTCTCTCTCTCTCTCTCTCTCTCTCTCTCTCTCTCTCTCTCTCTCTCTCTCTCTCTCTCTCTCTCTCTCTCTCTCTCTCTCTCTCTCTCTCTCTCTCTCTCTCTCTCTCTCTCTCTCTCTCTCTCTCTCTCTCTCTCTCTCTCTCTCTCTCTCTCTCTCTCTCTCTCTCTCTCTCTCTCTCTCTCTCTCTCTCTCTCTCTCTCTCTCTTTCTCTCTCTCTTCCTTCCTTGATTTTTCTCTTTCTTGCTACCCCTTGATTCCCCAAAAAATGTTCAACAGTATTATAGTCACTCTTTTATTATTTTAGCACATAATTTTCTGATAATTGTTTCCTTTTGTTCTTTGTTTCACGAGAGAAACATACGCATAACAATCAGACCAATATTAGTACTCTACTCTTGCGACGTGATAGTTTTGTATTAAATCTTTTGAGTCTTTGAACCTATAAGTGTCTATATTTGTCCCAGTCACTGGTTGCGCTCCTTTATGTCGATCTTAACGCCAAACACTCGTGGCTCTTATCGGAGAGTGCCGGACTTCATTAGCTGCCGGTAGTGAGCATTATAGGCTGCCGTCTTTAGGATCCGGTTGCCGGTGGATGTCACAGGAGAGACTCATCCGTTGCTAAGACCCCCCCCTAGTGCGTGGCAGAGTGCATATGGGTCAGTGCGATTGATTTGTATGGAAGAGTGCACTTATCACACATCGAGTGTGCGATGCAATTCAGTTTCAATACAAATCTGATTGCGATGTTAGTCATCAAGAACGGTACTTGGTTTGCGAGGATGAGCACCGGGCAGCTGTCACAAAAGATTTACCATGAGAATAGCTTTTGCCGTTTGTCGTGAGCGTCGGATCTCTAACACGCGACAGAAACCGGCAGGATTGAAGGATCCATTCTTTAACATTCATATGATGTTGACAGATGTCGACAACATCATTAACGACAAATGAACGAGTACAGGAAAAATTATTTTGATCGTCGAAATGTTTTGGAATCTCGATGCCGGAGGACTGAAACGTTTTATCGATAGAGAAAAGACTGAGCCTTATATTTTACACAAATGGCAATAATCTTCGTCAGCTTCTAGTGACTTCCTATCTTCTACTTCAGGATTGTTTATCGATGAGAAAAAAGTTAAAACAGGTCGCTGTTCGAAACAATTCGCAACAGTTGCCTATAATTATGTGATTGTCATTTCTAACAAACAGGGCCTAATCTTGCATTGAAAAAGTCCAATTTCAAAACGTGCAGCGAGTACGTTTGCCATCTCTTGACGTCTACATCGGGTTGAAAATCTCCTTGGTTTGCTCGTCGAAATGGATGATAATATTCTGGATTCAGTCATTTCGGAATGGAGATGTCGCACACTGAGTGCGTGATAAGTGCACTTTCGCACGTATTTCGAGCACACTGGCCACATGCACTGTCCCCGTACACTGGGCCCATCTCTGGACCACCTTGCGAGGACTGAAGTGAAGGATGAATCGTGTCACAGCAGGCAATGACAAACATTTCGCTGCAAAATGACAGTTAACTGTCGGTCGCAGGTAGACCGCCGTCACGAAGGTATCGGAAGCTGCTCACATCGATCGACTGGCCGGTGCCGAAGGACGGTTGAGATGTCTGCGGAAAAAAAGATCTTCGGAACTTCTGTTTGACTCTTAACTACGCAAATAACACTCAAAGCATTGTCGTACATATATACGTCGTCAATCTTGCTACAGGTTTTGCATGCTTAAAAGAGCAGATACAACACACTTCATACTGCTCAACATTATCCTGATAACTCTTCTGATTTTTTTTCGTTTTGTTTACCAGATAAGTTTTTACCAAACGATGATTGGCCCAACATACAAAACATAAACACACACACACACACACACACACACACACACAC
>SZWC01010675.1:45774-70226 GCA_023375785.1 Penium margaritaceum | reverse complement strand
CAAAGGCAGAGGCATGAGTTTGGTACTCCAGGAAGGGTGGGTGAAAGTCTTGATAGAAGAAAACCTATATCTTTCAGGAGCTGGGAGGTCGCCATTGCATGAGGGCTAACAATAAAACATGAGAAAATACATCATAGACAATGTGATGTAAGGGATTGAAATCATGATGAGAGTTGATAGGTTGAGAAGGATTCAGTAGTGTGCAAGGTGGTTAAAACAGGTTAAGGGGAATCAGTGAGCAATGGTGAGCAAGCAGAAGCCATTTTGAGTTGCAATGGTAGACAAGACGGGATAACAGAAATCATGGAATGGAATGGATAAAGCAGTTATGAAGGATTGTGAGAAATGAGGACAGTGAGATACCCCGAGTCGTATTTGAGGCAATAAGAAATGATAATTTTATGAGCAATGATTAGCATTGGCGAGAGTGGGTCAGCATGGCATGGTTGAACAGAGTGAAAATTGAGTGCCTGATGAACAAAGGTGTTCAGAAGAATGTAAAACTGATGAAGAGTGTGAGAATGCAAGTGAGGGTAGGTTGAGACGATCAAGAATGCAACATTCATTCCATCACTATGGCCAGCTATGAAAACAAACAAATAGTTCAACGATGGAGGTGTCTATGTGTCACTGTGTGTGTGTGTGTGTGTGTGTGTGTGTGTGTGTGTGTGTGTGTGTGTGTGTGTGTGTGTGTGTGTGTGTTTCAGCAAGAGCCGCACGTTCACTCGCATGAGCCTTGTTGACACCCCAAGTGATGATGATGCCACTAGCTGTTCCTGCCCCACTTGTAGTCATTGTGTTTGGCCTCTGGTCCATGCCTTGTACCAAATACCGTGCAATGTTCCCTTTGCTTCTCACCATGATCGCCAGAAGACCCAACACAACCAACACCCATTTCCACATGGGTGTGCAACGTGTGCATGAACAATTTTTTTTGATTTCTAGTTGGCCTAGAATTCGGCCCCTTAGTCTCGGAGAGGCTCGAGACGCGCGCTCGGAGACCCTACGGCGTCTGCTCCAGAGCGCATGCCATGGATGTTTTTAGAGGGACTTGGGTCATCAATGTCCATATGGGCATGTGACGTGCGTATGGATGCATTTTCTCAATTTCGGGTCTGCCCAAATTTCCGGCCCCTTAGTCTCGGAGAGGCTCAAGACGCGCGCTCGGAGACCCTACGTCATATGCTCCAGGGCCCGTGCCATGGATTTTTCAAATGGGACTTGGGTCATCCATGCCCATATAGGTGTGAGACATGCGTATGGATGAGTTTCCTTGGTTTCGGGTCGGCCGACACTGAGGCGCAACGAGGGTGCAACTAGGGCGCAACTAGGGCGTAGCTAGTGTCCAAATGAGACGCAACTAGGGCGCAACTAGGGCGCAACTAGGGCGCAACTAGGATGTAGCTATTGCCCAACTGAGGCGTAACTAGGGCGCAACTAGGGTGCAACTAGGGCGCAAGTAGGGCGCAAGGAGGGCGTAATTAGGCTGCAACTAGGGCACAACTAGGAGGTAGCTAGTGCCTAACTGAGGCTCAATTGGGGCGCAACTAGGGTGCAACTACGGCACAACTAGGGCGCAAGTAGGGTGCAACTAGGACGCAAGTAGAGTGAAAGTAGGGTACAACTAGGGCGCGACTAGGATGCAACTAGGGTGCAAGTAGGGCACAACTAGGGCGCAAGAAGGGCACAAGTAGGGCGCAAGTAGGGTGCAAGTAGGGCGCAAGTAGGGTGCAACTAGAACGCAACTACGGCGCAAGTAGGGCGCACATAAGGTGCAACTAGGGCGCAACTAGAGCACAACTAGGGCGCAACTAGGGCGCAAGTGGGGCGCAACTAGGACGCAACTAGGGCACAACTAGGGCGCAACTAGGATGCAACTAGGGCATAGCTCGTGTCCAAGTGAGGTGCAACTAGGGCGCAACTAGGGTGCAAGTAGGGCGCAAGTAGGGCATAAGTAGGGTGCAACTAGGGGGCAACTAGGACGCAACTAAGGCGCAAGTAGGGCGCAAGTAGGGCGCAAGTAGGGTGCAACTAGGGCACAACTAGGGTGAAACTAGGGTGCAAGTAGGGCACAAGTAAGGTGTAACCACGGCGCAACTAGGGCGCAACTAGGGCGGACCTATGGCACAAGGAGGGCATAGCTAGTGTCCAACTGAGGCGCAACTAAGGCCCAAGTAGGGCGCAAGTCGGGTGCAACTAGGGCCCAAGTAGGGCGTAACAAGGGCGCAAGTAGGTCCAAATTAGGGCGCAACTAGGGTAAAACAAGGGCGCAACTAGGGCGCAACTAGGGCATAGCTAGTGCCCAACTGAGGCGCAACTAGGACGCACGTAGGGTGCAACTAGGGCACAAGTAGGGTGCAGCTAGGGCACATCTAGGGTACAACTAGGGTACAACTAGGGTGCAAGTAGGACGCAAGTAGGACACAACTAGGGTGCAACTAGGGCGCATCTAGGGCACAAGTAGGGCGCAAATAGGGCGCAAGTAGGGTGGAACTAGGGTGCAACTAGGGTGCAACTAGGGTGCAAGTAGGACGCAAGTATGGCACAAGTAGGACGCATGTAGGGCACAACTAGGTTACAACTAGGGTGCAAGTAGGGTGCAACTAGGGTGCAACTATGGTACAACTAGGGAGCAACTAGGGTACAACTAGGGTGCAACTAGAGCATAGATAGTGTCCAACTGATGCGCAACTAGGGCGCAACTAGGTTGCACTTCGGGCGTAACAAGGGCGTAAGTAGGGCGCAAGGAGGGGGCAAGCACGGTGCAACGATGGCCCAACTAGGACATAACTAGGGCGTAGCTAGTGCCCAACTGAGGTGCAACTAGGAAGCAACTAAGGCGCATCTAGGGCGCAACTAGGATGCAAGTAGGGCGCAAGTAGGACGCAGGTAGGGCGCAACTGGGGTACAACTAGGGTGTAGCTAGTGTCCAACTGAGGTACAACTAGGGCACCACTAGGGCGCAACTAGGGCACATCTAGGGCTTAGGTATGGCGCAACTAGGGTGCAAGTATGGCACAAGTAGGGCACAAGTAGGGTTCAACTAGGGCGCAAGTAGGGTGTAACTAGGGTGCAACTAGGACGCAACTAGGATGGAAGTAGGGTGCAAGTAGGGTGCAAGTAGGGCGCAACTGGGACGTAACTACGGCGCAACTAGGGCGCAAGTAGGGTGCGCATAGGGCGTAACTAGGGCGCAACTAGGACACAACTAGGGCGCAAGTAGGGCGCAACTAGGGTGTAGCTAGTGCCTAACTGAGGCGCAATTAAGGTGCAACTAGGGTGCAACCAGGGCACAACTAGGGCACAAGTAGGGTGCAAGTAGGGTGCAAGAAGGGTGCAACTAGGACGCAACTAGGTCGTAACTAGGGCGCAAGTAGGGCACAAGTAGAGCGAAAGTATGGTGCAAGTAGGACACAACAAAGGCACAAATAGGGCACAACTTGGGTGCAAGTAGGACACAAGTAGGGCACAACTAGGGCGCAAGTAGGACGCAACTAGGTGCATTTAGGGCGCAACTGGGGTGCAACTAGGGGGCAACTAGGGTGCAAGTAGGACGCAAGTAGGGCGTAGCTAGGGCGCAACTAGGGTGCAACTTGGAAGCAACTAGGGCGCAAGTAGGGCACAAGTAGGGCACAAGTAGGGTGCAACTAGGGTCCATCTAGGGTGCAACTAGGAGCAAATAGGGCGCAAGTAGGACACAAGTAGGATGCAAGTAGGGCGCAACTAGGGCGCAACTAGGGTGCAACTAGGGTGCAAGTAGGGCGCAAGTAGGGCACAACTAGGGCGCAACGAGGGTGCAACTAGGGCGCAAGTAGGGCACAAGTAGGACACAACTAGTGCGCAACTAGGGTGTAAATTGGGCATTACTAGGGCGCAACTAGGACGCAACTAGGACGTAGCTAGTGCCCAACTGAGACGTAACTAGGAGGCAACTAGGATGCAACTAGGGCGCAAGTAGGGCGGTAGTAGGGCGCAAGTAGGGCGTAACTAGGGTGCAACTAGGGTGAAAATAGGGCGCAACTAAGGCGTAGCTAGTGCCCAACTGAGGCGCAACTAGGGCGAAACTAGGGTACAACCATGGCACATCTAAGGCGCAAGTAGCGTGCAACTAGGATGCAACTACGGTGCAACTAGGGCGCAAGAAGGGCGCAAGTGGGGTGCAACTAGGACATAACTAGGACGCAACTAGGGCATAGCTTGTGCCCAACTGAGGTGCAACTAGGACGCAACTATGGTGCAACTAGGATGCAATTAGGGCACAAGTAGGGCGCAACTAGGACGCAAGTAGGGCGCAACTAGGGCGCAACTAGGGCGGAACTAGGGTGCAAGGCGAAACTAGGGCGTAGCTAATGTCCAACTAAGGCGCAACTAGGACGCAACTAGGGCGCAACTAGGGTGTAGCTATTGCCCAATTGAGGTGTAACTAGGACGCAACTAGGGTGTAAGTAGGGCGCAACTAGGGCGCAAGTAGGTCGCAACTAGGGCACAAGTAGGGCGCAACTAGGGCGCAACTAGGGCAGAATTAGGGTCCAACTAGGGCGACGCTAGGGCATAGCTAGTGTCCAACTGAGGAGCAACTAGGGTGCAAGTAGGATGCAAAGAGGGTACAACTAGGGTGCAACTAAGGCACAAGTAGGGTACAACTAGGGCCCAAGTAGGGCACAAGTAGGGCGCAACTATGGCGCAACTAGGGTGTAACTAGGGCGCAAGTAGGATGCAAGTAGGGTGCAAATAGTGCGCTACTAGGGACAAGTAGAGCGCAACTAAAGCACAAGTGGGATGCAAGTAGGACGCAAGAAGGAGGAAACTAGGGCATAAATAGGGCGTAACCACGGTGCAAGTAGGGCAAGAGTATGGCGCAAGTAGGGCGCAACTAGGGCACAAGTAGGACACAAGAAGGGCAAAACTAGGGTCCAACTAGGGCATAGCTAATGCCCAATTGAGGCGCAATTGGCGTACAACTAGGGCGCAACTAGGGTGCAACTAGGGCACAAGTAGGGCGCAACTAGGGAACACGTAGGGCACAACTAGGGTACAAGTAGGGCGCAAGTAGGGTGCAACTAGGGCGCAACTAGGATGCAACTAGGGTGCAACTAGGATGTAGCTAGTGCCGAACTGAGGCGCAACTAGGACGCAACTAGGACGCAACTAGGGCGCAACTAGGGCACAACTAAGGCACAACTAGGGGGTAACTAGGACCAAAGTAGGGCACAAGTAGGATGCAACTAGGGCGCAACTAGGGCGCAAGTAGGGCGCAAGTAGGGCGCAAGTAGGGCGTAACTAGAGAGCAACTAGGGCGCAAGAATGGCGCAAGTAGGGTTCTACTAGAACGCAACTAGGGTGCAAGTAGGGCGCAAATAAGGCGCAACTAGGGTGCAACGAGGGCGCAAGTAGGGCACAACTAGGGTGCAACTAGGGCACAACTAGGGCGTAACTAGGACACAACTAGGGCGTAGCTAGTGCCCAAGTGAGGTACAACTAGGGTGCAACTAGGGTGCAAGTAGGGCGCAATAGGGCGCAAGTAGGATGCAACTAGGGTGCAAGTAGGGCACAACTAGGGCCCAAGTAGGGCGCAAGCAGGGCACAACTAGGGTGCAACTAGGGCGCAATTAGGGTACAAATGGGGTGCAAGTAGGGCGCAAATAGGGTACAACTAGGGCGCAACTAGGGTGCAACTAGGGCGGAACTAGGGCACAACTAGGGGGTAACTAGTGTTCAATTGAGGCGCAACTCGGGCACAACTAGGGTGCAAGTCGGGCGCAACTAGGCCGAAAGTAGGGTGCAACAAGGGCGCAAGTAGGTCGCAAGTAGGGTACAACTAGGGTGCAACTAGGGCACAACTAGGGTGCAACTAGGGCGTATCTAATTCCCAACTGAGGCACAACTAGGGCGCAAGTAGGGTGCAACTAGGGCACAAGTAGGGTGCAACTAGGGCACAACTAGGGTGCAACTAGGGTACAACCAGGGCGCAAGTAGGGTGCAAGTAGGACACAACTAGGGTACAACTAGGACACAACTAGGGTGCAAGTAGGGCACAAGTAGGATACAAGTAGGGCACAAGTAGGGCGCAACTAGGGTGCAACTAGGGTGTAACTAGGGTGCAAGTAGGACGCACGTAGGGCGCAAGTAGGACGCATGTAGGGCGCAACTAGGGCACAACTAGGGCGAAAGTAGGGCGCAACTAGGGTGCAACTAGGGTACAACTAGGGAGCAACTAGGGTGCAACTAGGGTACAACTAAGGCGTAGATAGTGTCCAACTGATGCGCAACTAGGGTGCAACTAGGACGCACCTCGGACGTAACTAGGACGTAAGTAGGGCGGAAGGAGGGGGCAAGTAGGGTGCAACAAGGGCGCAACGACGGCGTAACTAGGACGTAGCTAGTGCCCAACTGAGGCGCAACTAGGACGCAACTACGGCGCATCTAGGGCGCAGCTAGGACGCAACTAGGGTGCATGTAGAACGAAAGTAGGAAGCATGTAGGGTGCAACTAGGGTGCAACTAGGGTGTAGCTAGTGTCGGACTGAGGCGCAACTAGGGCACCACTAGGGCGCAACAAGGGCACAACTAGGGCTGAAGTAGGGCACAACTAGGGTGCAAGTATGGCGCAAGTAGGGCACAAGTAGGGCGCAACTAGGACACAAGGAGGGTGTAACTAGGGCACAACTAGGGCGCAACTAGGGCCCATCTAGGGTGGAAGTAGGGCGCAAGTAGGGTGCAAGTAGGGCGCAACCATGGCATAACTAGGGCGCAACTAGGGCGCAACTAGGGCGCAAGAAGGGTGCAAATAGGGCACAACTAGGACGCAACTAGGGCATAGCTAGTGCCGGACTGAGGCGCAATTAAGGTGCAACTACGGCGCAACCAGGGCGCAACCAGGGCACAAGTAGGGTGCAAATAGGGTACAAGTGGGGCGCAAGTAGGGTGCAACTAGGGCACAACTAGGGCGTAGCTAGTGCCCAACTGAGGCGCAACTAGGGCGCAACTAGGGCGCAACTAGGGCGCAACTAGGGTGTAATTAGGGCGCAAGTAGGACACAAGTAGGGCGCAAAAAGGTTGTAGCTAGGGTGCAACTAGGGCGCAAGTAGGACGCAAGTAGGGCGCAAATAGGGCGCAACTAGGTCGCAAGTAGGGTGCAAATAGGGCGCAAGTAGGATGCAAGTAGGATGCAAATAGGGCACAACTAGGGCGCAAGTAGGGCACAAGTAGCGCGCAAGTAGGGTGCAACAAGGGTGCAACTAGGGCGCAACTATGGTGTAACGAGGGTGCAAGTAGGTCGCAAGTAGGACGCAACTAGGGCGCAAGAACGGTGCAACTAGGCGCAACTAGGCACAAGTAGGGTGCAATTAGGGTGCAACTAGGGTGCAAGTAGGGCGCAAGTAGGGCACAACTGGGGCGTAACTAGGGTGCAACGTGGATGCAACTAGGACGCAAGTAGGGCGCAAGTAGGCTGCAACTTGGGCACAACTAGGGCGCATTTAGGGCGCAACTAGGACGTAGCTAGTGCCCAACTAAGGCGCAGCAAGGGCGCAACTAGGGCGCAACTAGGGCGTAAGTAGGGCGCAAGTAGGACGTAAGTAGGGCACAAGTAGGGCACAACTAGGGCGCAACTAGGGTGCAACCATGGCGCAAGTAGGACACAAGTAGGGCACAATTAGGGTGCAAGTAGGACGCAACTAGGTACAACTAGGGTGCAACTAGGGTGCAAGTACGGTGGAAGTAGGGCGCAACTAGGGCGCAAGTAGGGTGCAAATAGGTTGCAAGTAGGGTGCAAGTAGGATGCAACAAGGCCGTAACTATGGCACAAGTAGGGCAGAAGTAGGGCGCAAGTAGGATGCAACTAGGGCGCAGCAAGGGCGCAACTAGGGCGCAACTAGGGTGCAACTTGGGCGCAAGTAGGACACAAGTAGGGCACAACTGGGGCGCAACTAGGCGCAACTAGGGTGCAACTGAGGTTCAACTAGGATACAACTAGGGTGCAAGTAGGGCACAAGGAGGGCGCAAGTAGGGCGGAAGGAGGATGGAACTTGGAAGTAACTAGGGCGCAAGTAGGGCGCAAGTAGGATGCAAGTAGGGTACAACTAGGGCGCAACTAGCACGCAACTAGGTGCAAGTAGGGCGCAAGTAGGATGCAAGTAGGACACAACTAGGGCACAACAAGGGTGCAACTAGGGTGAGATGAGGGCACAAGTAGGGCGCAATTAGGGTGCAACTAGGGCGCAACTAGGCCGCAAGCAGGGCGCAAGTAGGACGCAACAAAGGCACGACTTGGGTATAACTTGGGCATAACTAGGGCGCAACTAGGGCACAACTAGGACGTAGCTAGTGCCCAACTGAGACGCAACTAGGAGGCAGATAGGGCGCAACTAGGGCACAAGTGGGGCGCAAGTAGGGCGTAACTAGGATGCAACTAGGGTACAACTAGGGTGTAACTAGGGCACAACTAGGGCGTGGCTAGTGCCCAACTGAGGCGCAACTAGGGCGAAACTAGGGTGCAACCATGGCGTAAATAGGGCGCAAGCAGGGTGCAACTAGGATGCAAGTAGGGTGCAACTAGGACGCAAGTAGGGCGTAAGTGGGGTGTAACTAGGACACAACTAGGGCGCAACTAGGGTGCAACTAGGGTGTAGCTAGTGTCCAACTGAGGCGCAACTAGGGCAAAACTAGGGTGTAACTAGGGGGCAACTAGGGCACAAGTAGGGCGCAACTAGGACGCAAGTAGGGCACAACTACGACGGAAGTAAGGCGTAACTAGGGCGAAACTAGGGCATAGCTAGTGTCCAACTGAGGCGCAACTAGTGCGCAACTAGGTCGCAACTAGGGCGTAACTACGGCGTAGCTAGTGCCCAATTGAGGCGCAACTAGGGCTCAACTAGGGTGCAACTAAGGCGCAACTAGGGCGCAAGTAGGCCGCAACTAGGGCACAAGTAGGGTGCAAGTAGGGCGGAACTAGGGCGCAACTAGGGTGCAACAAGGGCGCAGCTTGGGGGCAGCTAGTGCCCAACTGAGGCGGAACAAGAGCGCAAGTAGGACGTGATTATGGTGCAACTAAGACGCAGAGGGGCGCAGCTAGGGCGCAAATAGGGCACAACTAGGGCGCAAGCAGGGAAGAAGTATGGCGCAACTACGGCACAAGTAGGGCACAGCTAGGGCGCAACTAGGGTGCATCTAGGACGTACCTAGTGCCCAACTGAGGCGCACCTAGAGAGCAACTAAGGCGCAAGTAGGGCGCAAGTAGGATGCAACAAGGGCGCAACTAGGGCGCAACTAGGGTGCAACCAGGGCGCAAGTAGGGCACAACTAGGGCGCAACTAGGGCGCAACTAGGGTGCAACTAGGGCGCAACTAGGGTGCAACTAGGGTGCAACCAGGCTATAGCTTGTACCTAACTGAGGCGCAACTAGGGCGCAACTAGGGCGCAACTAGGGCGTACGTAGGATGCAACTAGGGCACAATTAGGGCGCAAGTAGGGCGCAACTAGGACACAACTAGGGTGCACCTAGGGTGTAACTAGAGTGCAACTAGGGTGCAAATCAGTGTTGACCCGGGGTTCCGGGGTGACCCTATCACCGCGGCAGCGGAACCGCAATCCACATTGATGGGGCATCGATGTGGATCGCGTTCGCGTTCGACATCCGTTCGCATTCACACCCCCCCCCCCACCGCACGACCCCTCGCCGCCGACCGACCAAGTCTGACACGGCGAGTCAGCGAGCATGTCTTCCGGAGATTTGGGGCTACCATATCTCCTCCCCCCCCACCCCCCCGATCATGCGATTCTTGAGCATGTCAAGTCTAAAACATCGCATTCGAGAAGGGTTTGCATACGTAATTAAAGTCCTTCCATCTTCGAACTACGTAAAGCTGCATTTCGCAAGCAAACCCTGACAACCGGAAGTCGCGAGACAAACTTAAGACATCGAGCTTTGAACTTCGAAATTCAAAGTCCGAGTCAGAACATTGAACTTCAAACTTCTGACATCGAATTTCGAGATCATAACTCCGATCTCCGAAACTCGATCGCAGGAATTAGTCTTTCGAAAAGTCAAACCGCTGTAGTTTGACCTTTGAACTTCAGACCCAGTTCATTTGACAAGCTTCAATCGATAAGCCCCGAGTGCAAAACTCCGCACTCCAAACCATGGTAACGAGAAATCGATCGGTACATTAATTAACTGAATTGCCAGCTGGCAGAGGCCATCACTTGCTGACGCGACAAGTGCTGCCAGCGTTGGTCAGCGTGGCTGACCACGAGAGCTCGTCGAAATGCGAGCGACCACGGAGTGGATCCGCGACTGCATCAATAAAAAAAAGGACATTTACAGTTCATACGGCGCCCTGGACAAGCCAGAATGTTGTACAGTCCTACCCCAATAGCCCAGAAGAACCCGTTGTTCCGGGGTGGCCGATGTGGGGGGTATAACATCGATGTGCCGGGGTGGACATCGATGTTCCGGGGTTCGGGGTGGCCAGGTCAACACTGGTGCAAATAGAGCGCAACTAGGGCGCAAGTAGGACACAACTAGGGCTTAGCTAGTGCCCAACTGAGGTGCAACTAGGGCACAATTAGGACACAGCTAGGGCGCAAGTAGGGTGCAACTAGCGCTCAACTAGGGCGCAACTAGGGTGCAACTAGGGTGCAAGTAGGGCGCAAGTAGGACGATCCTAGGGCGCAACTAGGGCACAACTAGGGCGCAAGTAGGGCGTAAGTAAGGCACAAATAGGGCGCAACTATGTCCCAAGAAGGGCGTAAGTAGGGCACAAGTAGGGAAAAAATAGGGTGCAACAAGGATGCAAGAAGGGCGTGAGTAGCACGCAAGTAGGGCACAACTAGGGTGCAACTAGAGTGCAACTAGGGCGCAAGTAGTGTGCAACTAGGGCGCAAGTAGGACGCAAGTAGGACGCAAATAGGGCGCAACTAGGGCGCAAGTAGGGTGCAAGTAGGGCGTAAGTAGGGCGCAACTAGGGCCCAACTAGGGAGCAACTAGGGTGAAACTAGGGCGCAACTAGGGCGTAGCTAATGCCCAACTGAGGCACAACTAGGGCGCAACTAGGACGCACCTAGGACGCAACTAGGTCACAACTAGGGCGCAACTAGGGCGCTACTAGGGTGCAACTAGGGCACAACTAGGTTGCAAGTAGGGCGCAACTAGGGTGCAAGTAGGGCATAAGTGAGGTGCAACTAGGGCGCAACTAGGGCGCAACAAGGGCACAACAAGGGCCTAGCTAGTGCCCAACTGAGGCTCAACTAGAGTGCAACTAGGGTCCAACTATTGCTAAACTAAGGCGCAAGTAGGACGCAACTAGGACGCAAGTAGGGCGCAACTAAAGTGCAAGGTGGGCACAAGTAGGCCGCAACTAGGGCGCAACTAGGGCACAAGTAGGGCATAACTGAAGCGCAAGTAGGGCACAACTAGGGCGCAACTAGGGCCCAACTAGGGCGCAACTAGGGTGCAACTAGGCTATAGCTAGTGTCCAACTAAGGCACAACTAGGGTGCAACTAGGGCGCAACTAGGGTGCAAGTTGGGTGCAACTAGGACGTAAGTAGGGTGCAACAAGGACGCAACTAGAGAGCAACTAGGGTACAACTAGGGCGAAAAAAGGGCGTAACTAGGGCGTAGCTAATGTCCAACAGAGGCGCAACTAGGGCACAACCTGGGCGTAATAAGGGCGCAACTAGGAAGGAAGTAGGGCACAATGAGGGCACTAGTAGTGCGCAACTTCAGCACAACGAGGGTGTAACTAGGGTGCAACTAGGGCGCAAGTAGGGTGCAACTAGGATGAAAGTAGGATGCAACTAGGGCGTAGCTAGTGCCCAATTGAGGCGCAACTAGGATGCAACTAGGACACAATTAGGACACAACTAGGGCGCAAGTAGGGTGCAACTAGAGCGCACCTAGGGTGCAACGACGGTGCAACTAGGGTGCAATTAGGGTCCAACTAGGGCACAATACAACGCAAGTAGGGTGCAAGTAGGGCGTAAGAAGGGTGCAACTAGGGCGCAACTAGGGTGCAATGAGGGTGCAACTTGGGCGTAGCTAGTGCCCAACTGAGGTGCAACTAGAGTGCAACTAAGGCGCAACTACGGCGCAACTCGAACGCAAGTAGGGCTCAACTAGGGCGCAAGTAGGACACAACTAGGGTGCAAGCAGGGCACAAGTCGGGTGCAACTAGGGCGCAACATGGGCGCAACTAGGGTGCAACTAGGGCACAACATGGGCGTAGCTAGTCTCCAGCTGTGGTACAACTAGAGCACAACTAGGGCACAAGTAGGGCACAACAAGGGCACAAGTAGGGCGCAACTAGGACGTACTAGGACACAACTAGGGTACAAGTTAGGCACAAGTAGGACGCAAGTAGGGTGCAACTAGGAAGAAAATAGGGCACAATTAGGGCGCAAGTAGGGGGAAAGTAGCACGCATGTAGGGCGCAAGTAGGGCGCAACTACGGCGCAACTACGGCGCAACTAGGACGTAAGTAGGATGCAAGTAGGGTACAAGTAGGGCGCAAGTAGGGTGCAACTAGGGCACAACTAGGGCACAACTAGGGCATAGCTAGTGCCCAACTGAGGCGCAACTAGTGAGCAAGGGAGCAACTAGGGCAACTAGGGCGCAAACAGGGCGCAACTAGGGCACAAGCAAGCAGCAACAAGAGCACAAGTAGGGCACAAGTAGGGTGCAACTAGGCCGCAACTAGGGCTTAACTAGGGCGTAGGTAGTTCCCAATTAAGGCGCAACTAGGGCGCAACGAGGGCATAGGTAAGGCACAACTAGGGCGCAAATAGGGTGCAACTAGGGTACAACTAGCGCACAACTAGGGTGCAACTAGGACGCAAGTGGGGCGCAACTAGGGCGCATCTAGGGCGCAACTAGGGTAAAACTAGGACGCAAGGAGGGCGTATGTAGGGTGCAAGGAGGGCTTAACTAGGACACAACTAGGGTGAAACTAGGGCGTAAGTAGGGCACAAGTAGGGCGCAAGTAGGACGCAACTATGGCGCAACTAAGGCGCAAGCAGGGCACAAATAGGGTGCAACTAGGACACAACTAGGGTGCAAGTAGGGTGCAAGTATGGCGCAACTAGGGCACAACTAGGATGCAACTAGGGCGCAACTAGGAAGTAGCTAGTGTTCAGCTGAGGCACAACTAGGGTGGAAGTCGGACGCAACTAGGGCGCGAGTAAGGCGTAACTAGGACGTAAGTAGGGCGCAAGTAGGGTGCAGCTAGGACACAACTAGGGCGCAACTAGGACGTAGCTAGGGTGCAACTATGGCGCAACTTGGGTGCAACTAGGGCGCAAGTAGGACGCAACCAGGGCGCTTGTAGGGCGCAACTAGGGCGCAACTAGGGCGCAACAAGGGCACAACTAGAGCGCAAGTAGGGCGCAAGTAGGGTGCAAGTAGAGCGCAACTAGGGCCCAACTAGGGCGCAACTAGGGCGCAAGTGGGGCGCAAGTATGGCACAAGTAGGGCGCAACTAGGGTGCAACTAGGGCGCAAGTAGGATGCAAGTAGGGTGCAACTAGGGCGCAACCAGGGCGCAACTAGGCTGCAACTAGGGCGTACCTAGTGCCCAACTGAGGCGCACCTAGGGCACAACTAAGGCGCAACTAAGGCACAACTATGGCGCAAGTAGGACGCAACTAGGACACAAGTAGGGTGTAACTAGCACGCAACTAGGGCGCAACTAGGGTGCAACTAGGCACAACTAGGGCGCAACTAGGGCGTAGCTAGTGCCCAATTGAGGCGCAACTAGGGCGCAACTAAGACGTAAGTAGGGTGTAACTAGGGCGCAAGCAGGGCGCAAGTAGGGCAGAACTAGGATGCAACTAGGGCGCAACTACGACGCAAGAAGGGCGCAACTAGGGCGCAAGTAGGATGCAACTAGGGTGCAAGTAGGGTGCAACTAGGGTGCAACTAGGGCGCAACTAGGACGTAACTAGGGTACAAGTAGGGCGCAAGTAGGGCATAACTAGGGTGCAAGTAGGGTACAACTAGGGCGCAAATAGGACACAAGTAGGGCACAAGTAAGGCGCAATTAGGGTGTAATTAGGGCGCAACTTGGGCGTTAGTAGGGCGCAAGTAGGACGCAAGTAGGGCGAAACTAGGAGGTAACTAGGGTGCAAGTATGGTGCAACAAGGGTGCAACTAGGATGCAAGTAGGTCGCAAGTAGGGCGCAACTAGGGCGTAACAAGGGCGCATGTAGGGTGCAAGTAGAGCATAAGTAGGGTGCAAGTAGGGTGAAATAAGGACGCAACTAGGGCGCAACTAGGGCGCAAGTATGGGGCAAGTAGGGCGCAACTAGGATGCAACTAGGGCGCAACTAGGACGTAGCTAGTGCCCAACTAAGCGGAACTAGGGCACAACTACGGTGCAAGTAGGACGCAACCAGGGTGAAACAAGGGCCCAACTAGGGCGTAGCTAGTGTCCAATTGAGGCGCAACTACGGCGCAACTAGGGCACAAGTAGGGTGCAACTAGGGTGCAAGTAGGGCGCAACTAGGGCGTAACTAGGGCACAACTAGGATGCAAGTAGCGTGCAAGTAGGGTGCAACTAGGGCACAACAAGGGTGCAACTAGGGCCGAAATAGGACGCAAGTAGTGCGTAATTAGGGCGCAACTAGGGGCAACTAGGGCGCAACTAGGACACAAGTAGGGTGTAAGTAGGATGCAAGTAGGACACAACTAAGGCGCAACAAGGGTGCAACTAGGGAGCAAGTAAGGCGTAAGTGCGGCGCAACTAGGGTGCAACCAGGGGACAACTAGGGTGCAACTAGGGTGCAACAAGGGCGTAGCTAGTGCCCAACTGATGCGCAACTAGGACGCAACTAGGGCGCAAATAGAGTGCGACTAGGGTGCAAGTAGGGTGCAAGTAGGGCGCAAGTAGAGTACAACTAGGGTGCAACTAGGGCATAGTTAGTGCCCAACTAAGGCGCAACTAGGGCGCAACTAGGGCGCAACAAGGACGCAACTAAGGCACAAGTAGGGCGCAACTAGGACGCAAGAAGGGCGTAAGTAAGGCGCAAGCAGGGTGCAAGTAGGACGCAACTAGGGTGCAACTAGGGCGCAACTAGGGCGCACCTAGGGCTCAAGTAGGATGGAAGTAGGGCACAAGAAGGGTGCAACTAGGGCACAACTAGGGCGCAAGTAGGGCGCAACTAGGGCGTAACTAGGGTGCGAATAGGGCGCAACTAGGATGCATCTAAGGCGTAACTAGGATGCAACTAAGACGTAGCTAGTGCCCAACTGAGGCGCAACTAGGGTGCAACAAAGGCGCAACTAGGGCGCAACTATGGCGCAAGTAGGACACAACTAGGACGCAAGAAAGGTATTACTAGGACGCAACTAGGGCACAACTAGGGTGTAACTAGGGTGCAACTAGGGTGCAACTAGGGCATAGCTAGTGCCCAACTAAGGCACAATTAGGGTACAACAAGGACGTAAGTAGGGTGCAACTAACACGCAAGTAGGGCGCAAGTAGGGCGCAACTAGGGTGCAACTAGGGCACAACTAGGGCGCAACGGCGGTGCAAGTAAGGTGCAACTAGGGCGCAAGTAGTGCACAACTAGGGCACAAGTAGGGTGCAACTAGGGTGCAACTAGGACGCAACTAGGGTACAAGTAGGGTGCAAGTAGGGCATAAATAGGGCGTAACTAGGGCACAACTAGGGCACAAGTAGGGCACAAGTAGGACGCAAGGAAGGTGCAATTAAGGCGCAATTAAGACGCAACTAGGACACAAGTAGGACGCAACTAGGACATAACTAGGGCACAGCTAGGGTGCAAGTAGGACGCAAGGAGGGTGCAACTAGGGTGCAACTAGGACGCAAGTAGGTCGCAAGTAGGACGCAACTAGGGCGCAACTAGGGTGTAAGTAGGGCGCAACTAGAGCGCAATAGGGCGCAAGTAGGGCGCAAGTAGGACGCAACTAGGGCGCAAGTAGGGGGCAAGAAGGGCGCAACAAGGACGCAACTAGGGCACAACTAGGACGTAGCTAGTGTCCAACTTAGGTGCAACTAGGACACAGCTAGAGTGCAAGTTGGGCGCAACTAGGATGCAAGTAGGGCGCAACTAGGGCGCAAGTAGGGCGCAATTAGGACGCAACTAGGGTGCAACTAGGGAGCAACTAGGGCGTAGCTAGTGTCCAATTGAGGCGCAACTAGGGCGCAACTAGGGTTCAAGTTGGACGCAACTAGGGTGCAAGTAGGGTGCAACTAGGGCATAACTAGGGCGTAACTGGGACGCAAGTAGTGTGCAAGTAGGGCGCAATTAGGGAACAAGTAGGGTACACCTAGGCCGCAAGTAGGGTCCAAGTAGGACGCAATTAGACCACAACTAGGGAGCAAATAGGGCGCAACTAGGGCGCAAGTAGGCGCAAGTAGGACGCAATTAGGGTGCAATTAGGGTGTAACCTGGGTGCAACTAGGGCCCAAGTAGGGCGTAAGTAAGGCGCAACTAGGGCGCAACTAGGAGGTAACTAGGGCGCAACTAGGGTGCAACTAGGGTGTAGCTAGTGTCCACCTGATGCGCAACTAGGACGCAACTAAGGCGCAATGAGGGTGTAACTAGGTCGCAAGTAGGGCACAAGTAGGGTGCAAGTAGAGTGCAAGTAGGGTCCAACTAGGGCGTAGCTAGTGCCCAACTAAGGCGCAACTGGGGAACAATTATAGTGCAACTAGGGTGCAACTAGGGCACAAGTAGGGTGCAACTAGGACACAAGTAGGGAGTAAGTAGGGTGCAAGCAGGGTGCAAGTAGGGCGCAACTAGGGTGCAACTAGGGCACAACTAGGGTACACCTAGGGTGCAAGTAGGGCGCAAGTAGGACACAAGTAGGGCGCAACTAGGGCGCAACTAGGACACAAGTAGGGAGCAAGTAGGACGCAGCTAGGGCGCAACTAGGGCGCAACTAGGGTGCAACTAAGGTGCAACAAGGGTGCAACTAGGACATAGCTAGTGCCCAACTGAGGCGTAACTAGGGTGCAACTAAGGCGCAACTAGGGCACAACTATGGTACAAGTAGGATGCAACTAGGACGCAAGTAGGGTGCAACTAGGACACAACTAGGGCACAACTAGGGTGCAACTAGGGCGCAACTAGGACGCAACTAGGGCATATCTAGTTCCCAACTAAGGCACAACTAGGACACAACTAGGGCGTAAGTAGGGTGCAACTAGGGCGTAAGTAGGGCACAAGTGGGGCGCAAGTAGGGCGTAACTAGGGATCAACAAGGGCACAACTAGGGCACAACTACGGTGCAAATAGGACGCAAGTAGGGTACAAGTAGGATGCAACTACAGTGCAAGTAGGGAGTAACTAGGGGGAAACTAGGACGCAACTAGGGTACAAGTAGGGTGCAAGTACGGCATAACTAGGGCGCAACAAGGGTACAACTAGGACGCAAGTAGGGCACAAGTAGGGCACAAGTAAGGCACAATAAGGATGCAATTAGGATGCAATTTGGATGCACTTATGATGCAAGTAGGGCACAAGTAGGATACAAGTACGGTGCAACTAGAACGCAACTAGGGCGCAAGTAGGGTGCAAGTAGGACACAAGTAGGGTGCAACTAGGGCGCAACTTGGTCGTAAGTAGGTCGTAAGTAGGGTGTAACTAGGGCACAACTAGGGCACAAGTAGGGAGCAACTAGAGCGCAAGTAGGATGCAAGTTGGGCGCAACTAGGGCACAAATAGGGCACAATTAGGGTGCAAGTAGGGGGCAAGTAGGACGCAACTAGGACTCATCGAGGGCGCAACTAGGGCGTAGCTATTGCCCAACTTAGGCGCAACCAGGGCACAACTAGGGTGCAAGTCGGGCGCAACTAGGACACAAGTAGGGCGCAACTAGGACGCAAGTAGGGCACAAGTAGGACGCATCTAGGGCGCAACTAGGGTGCAACAAGGGCGCATCTAGGGCGTAACTAGTGTCCGATTGAGGTGCAAATAGGACGCAACTAGGGCACAATTAGGGTGCAACTAGGGTGCAAGTAGGGCGCAGCTAGGGCGTAAGTAGGGTGCAACTAGGCACAAGTAGCGTGCAAGTAGGGCGCAATTAGGGAAAAACTAAGGTGCAACTAGGGCGCAAGTAGGGTGAAAGTAGGGCGCAAGCAGGGCACAACTAGGGAGCAACTAGGGCGTAATTAGAGTGCAAGTAGGGCGCAAGTAGGATTCAAGTAGGTGCAACTAGGGCACAAGTAGGGCGCAACTAGGGCGCAAGTATGGCGTAAGTAAGGCGCAACTAGGGCGCAACTCGGGAGCAACTAGGGTGCAACTAGGACACAACTAGGGCGTAGCTAGTGTCCAACTGATGCGCAACTAGGACGCAACTAGGGCGCAACTAGGCTGTAACTAGGACGCAAGTAGGGCGCAAATAAGGTGCAACTAGGGTGCAACTAGGGCACAACTAGGTCGTAGCTAGTGCCCAACTGAGGAGCAACTAGGGCGCAACTAGGACGCAAGTAGGGCGCAACTAGGACTCAAATAGGGCGTAAGTAGGGCACAAGTAGGGTGCAAGTAGGGCGCAACAAGGGTACAACTAGGGCGCAACTAGGGCGCACCTGGGGTGCAAGTAGGGCGCAAGTAGGGCACAAGTAGGGCGTAACTAGGGTGCAACTAGGGCGCAACTATGGCACAACTAGGACGTAGCTAGTGTCCACCTGAGGCGCAACTAGGGCACATTGAAGGCGCAAGTAGGGCGCAACTGGGGCACACATAGGGCGCAACTAGGGCTCAACTAGGATGCAACTAGGATGCAACTATGGCGAAACTAGGACACAAGTACGGCATTCACGTCCTAGTTTCGGGTCCCTAGTCTCGGAGACGATTTGGGTCGGCCTTCGGGAGATAAAAATGGGTACAACACCAGGACTTCCCGGGTGGTCACCCATCCCAGTACTATTTTGACCCTTGGGCGCTTATTTGCGAAGGTCGAATTGGATCCGGAGTAGTAGCCCAGGTATGATCGTACCGCGCTATGAAAGGGATGGGTCAGGAATGTGACACGTTCTTGAGTGGGCACGGGGATGCAACATAGATGAGCAGAATGGGCGGTGTTGGGCACGTCGATGCGTTTTGCTTCCACACGAGGAGGAGGGGATGTGGTGTGGGACAGAGGACGGAGGCGCACATGGCAATGGTTTAGGGACTGGGCAGCACAGACGGTGTCGAGGAGGGGTGGGGTGGGGTGGCGGTAGCGACGTGCGAATGCTACGGACAAGAGGCGGTCGTGCACGGTGGAGGCTTGTCGTGATAGTGGCGTACAAAGTAGTGGGATTAACGGGAGGCGAATGGGATGAGGCTTTAGAGGAAGGGACAAGATGGAGGCGTGCGGTGCGTGCCTGGGATGGCGGGCAGGTTAGTACGACTCGTGGGGTGGAAAAGAGGGCTGCATGAGCTTGGGCTGGTACGATCCGTGGGGTGGGAAAGAGGCACGGGGGTGCCTGGGTTGGTATGACTCGTGGGGTGGGAAAGAGGCGTGCGGGCGCTTGGGTTGGTACGAGCGGGTGGGCGTGGAAAGGGTGGACGATGTGTGGGTTTGGACGTGGGTGTGCATTTTGTGCAAGCAGGCGAGTGCGTTCATGTGTGAGGGAGGTGCATGGGTGAGTTTGCGGGCTGTTCATGCAGTGGAATGGGTTGAAACGAGAGCAAGAGTCGAACCCGCATGTGTTCCCGAAAGCGAACATCTCATTAGGGGTAAAGGGGAGGGGAGGGGAGGGGAGTTCCTGGAGGAACAAATTAGTAGAACAGAGGCTGAACCTCAGTGGATGATAGCATCAAGGCTACTCTACCACTTACAGTACCCCATTCTGGTTGAAGTCGTTTGCAAATGATTTATCTCCCCGAACGTTCGGAATTTGTCCACACAAATCACGACATATGCTCTTGGAAGCGCATTGGCATCCCTATTTCGAGTCGGGTAACACCCTGGGAGGTAAAAAATGTCCCTTCCAACATGGATTCTGACTCAGAGGCGTTCAGCCATAATCCTACACATGGTAGCTTCACGCCATTGGCCTTTCAGCCAAGCGCAATCACCAAGTAAGTGAATCAACGGTTCCTCTCGTACTAATTTGAATTACTATTGCAGCACTAGATCATCAGACGGGTAAAACTAACCTGTCTCACGACGGTCTAACCCCAGCTCACGTTCCCTTTTGGTGGGTGAACAATTCAACACTTGGTGAATTCTGCTTCACAATGTTAGGAAGAGCTGACATCGAAGGATCAAAAAGCAACGTTGCTATGAACGCTTGGCTGCCACAAGCCAATTATCCATGTGGTAACCTTTCTCACACCCCTAGCTTCAAATTCCGAAAGACTAAAGGATGGATAGGCCAAGCTTCCACAGTTTGTATTCGTACTACAAATCAAAATCAAATGATCTTTTACCCTTTTGTTCCACACGAGATTTCCGTTCTCGTTGAGCTCATCTTGGGTCACCTGCGTTATCTTTTGACAAATGTGCCACCCCAGCCAAACTCCGCACCTGACTATGTCATTCGCCTGGATCAGCCGAAGCCTTAACGCTTGAATCAGGGACAGAGCCCCGCCTCCACCTCACGGTATAAGTAAAATAACGTCAAGAGTAGTGGTTTCCCTCCCACTAATAACTACACCTCCTGAGTCATTTCACAAAGTTGGACTAGAGTCAAGCTCATTAGGGTCTTCTTTCCCTGCTGATTTTTCCAGGCCCGTTCCCTTGGCTGTGGTTTCACTGGATAGTAGATAGGGGCAGTGGGAATTTTGTTAATCCATTTATGTGTGCCACGAATTAGATGAAGAGGAATTTGGCTACCTGAAGACAGTCGTAGTTACTCCTGCCGTTTACCCACGCTTGGTTGAATTTCTTCACTTTGACCATTAGAGCACAGGGCAGAAATCACATTGTGTCAACATCCGTTGGGACCATCGCAATGCTTTGTTTCAATTTAACAGTCGGATTCCCCTTGTCCGTTCCGGTTCTGATCCGGTTGTTAACTGCCTAGGGAAAGCCTACCCTGAGAGGGAAGCGTTCCACGCACGTCGGCGGTCGACACGCAGCTGTCCGCCCTCGCCGCAGGCAGTCCGCCGACAGCCTCGGCGTTGATGCGTGGCCCAACTTCCCAAGAAGTTTCTCGGCATGTTAGTTTTTGTCGGACATCAAAAGACTGCGAGACATCTTCTGCCCGCATGCAACCAACATTTCCCTGTCACCCAACTCCCTTCCCAACACCCCCGACCCCCATCACTGTAAGTTTGAAGACCATCACCCCCGAACTTTATCACAATTCTTGCCCGCACATGTGCGTGTCAATCCCATGGATTTCATTCATTCTTTGTGAAGTTTGAGGCCATTGAAGAAACTTTATTTCCTAACCATGCCTTGGCCTAGAAAGATTTTCACTATGCAGTGGTGGAACTTTGAATGTAAACTGGTAGGAATACCTGTGATTGAAGGCTGTCTACAGATTTTCCCACAGATGATGTTTGGTGAAGTGGGTTTCATCAGTTCACAAGAACTTTGCGAATAGGCTTTGAAATGAGTATGTGAAAACTCCCGCGGAGCAATTCAGCGGAGTATCCTAGAGAGGCAAACCACTCCCCTCGCAAGATGGATGGGGAGCCACTGGGAGCTACCGGCCTCCTAACCTAGCCCAAGCACAACCCAACAGGCTTTCAGTACAACGCTTCTCCCAGCCAACACCGGGCGCTCCATACAGTACCGACAAAGTCCACCTCTGTTGCGGCATGAACACCTGTGCAACAGTGGCTGAAACTCTTGACAAGACAGCACTGTCGGCATTGCAGGGACGACCCCTGATGAATTTCCACCTCTAAAGCAAACAGCACTCAAAGCAGTACGGCAAGTGCCCCTCTCACACAGTCTGGCTGACAAGTCGGCAGTCAGGCCAGCAGCAAAGGACGTGGCCCACCGAGCCGCATGCGATGGAGGTGAGGTCGCCAGTTGCTGCAAGCAGCAAACGCTGCTGCTACTGATTTGGCGGCGGCCCACTCCCCAGCCCATGAGCGGCCGGGAACTGCATTCGGGACGATGCCAGAAGGGCGAGCCATTCTCCACCCTGCCATGCGAGACAGGCCAGTGGACAATGTCTGCGTGATCACTCGTGCTGAACCGTGCTCTGTTGCTGGTGCTACTAATCTGGCGGCTTCTCATGTGGGCTATGCCAGCAGCCCCACGATGGCTGGCCATGACAGCAGGAGTGGTGGTTGCGCTGGTGCTCATGCACGAGCCACGGCTCCAGGAGCCCATGGCAGTGCCACTGCCAGCGGCGCTAGTCCTGGAGGGGCTGAGGCCTGGAACATGAGTTGATTCGGGAGGAGCTTTCGAGCCCAGGTCTGTGACGGGAGTAGGTGCAATGGGCGTAAGCGGAGCAGAGTGAGGGGAGGGGTGGGCGGAAGGGGAGATTCCCGGGGTAGTGGAGGGGCAGGTTGTAGGGGAAGGCTGGATTGAGGGGGTTGTGGTGGTGGAGGAATCTGCTCCCTCACTTTGCTTTGCCCTTCTTTGCCGCGGCTGGCGCGGCTTTCTTCCCTCGTCCTGCTGCTGCTGCTGTTGTTGGGGGTTCCTGTGGAAGTATGAGGAGAGCGGCACATGGATGGAGCAATGCAGCGGAGAAAGAAGAACCAAGTTAGACGATGAAGAAGAAGAAGACGGAGAAGAAGACAGAAGAAGAAAAAGGCAAAGAAGAAGAGGACGAAGAAGAAGAAGAAGAAGAAGAAGAAGAAGAAAGAAAGAAAGAAAGAAAGAAAGAAGACAAAGAAAAAGGAGAAGGAGAAAGAAAAAGGAGAAGGAAAAAGGAGGAGAAGAAGAAGAAGAAGAAGAAGGAAAAGAAGAAGGAGGAGAAGGAGAAGGAGAAGGAGAAGGAGAAGGAGGAGGAGTAGGAGGAGGAGAAGGAGAAGGCGAAGGAGAAGGAGAAAGATAGGGAAAAGTAGAAGAGGAAGGAGAAGGAGAAGGAGAAGGAGGAGCAGGAGGAGGAGGAGGAGACAAAGACAAAGAAGAAGAAGAAGAAGAAGAAGAAGAAGAAGACAAAGAAGAAGAAGAAGAAGAAGAAATAAGAAGAAGAAGAAGAAGAATAAGAAGAAGAAGAAGAAGAAGGAGAAGAAGAAGAAGACAAGGGGACACGGAAAACATGTTTCTGTGAGGGAAACATGTGTGTGTACATCATGGATCTTCTGTGTCCTTCTGTTGTACATGCTATGTCCCAACACCACAGTAGCTTTGGATCGTAGCAGCATTTCACGATGGCATTGGACCAATGCAGCCAGTCGGTCAGACAAATGGTCAAAACAACATGCTGTTTCAAGTTTGGATCAAAGCAGGCAGTCTTGACGTTTGGCAACCAGGATGTACCAACTTGCCAACACCAACTTGCCAACATCAACACCAACTTGCCAACATCAACACCAACTTGCCAATATCAACCCGAACTTGCCAATATCAACACCAACTTGCTAATATCAACACCAACTTGCCAACATCAACACCGACTCGACAATATCAACACCAACTTGCCAACATCAACACCAACTTGCCAATATCAACACCAACTTGCCAACATCAACACCAACTTGCCAACATCAACACCAACTTGCCAATATCAACACCAACTTGCCAACATCAACACCAACTTGCCAATATCAACACCAACTTGCCAACATCAACACCAACTTGCCAATATCAACACCAACTTGCCAACATCAACACCAACTTGCCACCATCAACACCAACTTGCCAATATCAACACCAACTTGCCAATATCAACACCAACTTGCCAATATCAAAACATCAACAAGACATAGTGGAAAAGAGCAGCATTTTTTTAACCCTTTGCAAAGCATCTTAAAAAATTAAGCAAACATCAACACCAACCTGCAAACATCAACACATCACCGAGACACAGTGGAAAACATCCCATGAAGGCCTTCGTGGAGCAATTTGTGAAAGCCTGTAAAATAAAACTCTTCACGAAACAAAGTGAACAAATCTCTACATGAAGATTGCCCATACAGGCTGGAAGTGGGTGGGGTTGTGGGGGACAGAGTTGGAAGGAGGGGGGGGGGACTTTGGGTGCATACCAGCGGCCCACCTAGCGTTTTGCGAGGGAGACGGCGTTGGATGGTGCCTTCGGCTTGAGAAATGCTTCCATTTTAAGAAAGCAAAAAAAAAGAAGACAAGAGAGAATACATCACATGCAATACAACACGCATGGTGCGACGTGATGTGCTTCAATGCAATGCAATCAGTTGTGATGCTCTCTGATGCAATGCAACACAGTGTTATGTGATAGCAATGTGGTACTATAAGTGGCGACAAAATTTGGTGGAGTGGGTTGCCGTGCGACGCGACGCGATGCGATGCCATGCGATAAAATCAGATGAGCAGTGCTAAAAGCTGTTTGGGTGGGACGCAATGCCATGCGATGCAATGAGATGGGATGGGATGGGATGGGATGGGATGGGATGGGG
>SZWC01010675.1:1086-32634 GCA_023375785.1 Penium margaritaceum | reverse complement strand
GGCAAGTGCATGGTTTGCTTCATGTCTCTTGTTTTGGTTCTTTTCTTTTCTTTTTTCTCTCCGGAAAAATGTTGTTTTTGGCTTTTACTCTCCACTTTGAATTTCTTTCCGTCTTCTTTCTGTTTTATTTCACATCATGTGATTAGATTTCTCTTCACCCCTTCCATGCCATGGGGGGACAGCTCCAACCAAAACAGACCTTTGTAGACCACTGGGCCCAGTGTTGGTGGTACAGAAGGATTAAGTATTAGTACTTCAGACGCCTTAAGTATTAAGGCGGGTCTTGTTGTTGAGTAGGGCAGGTACTACTAGGCTCCAAACTCTTCAAAACAATCTTGAAAAAAAGGCACGGGGTCAGTTGAATGTGAGGAACGCAATATTGACCCGCAAATCCACAGAATACTTGGTCAAAATGAAGTAAATTCAAGGGACATCCTTGGTAGGAAGTGAGTACGATTCATTTGTTAAGTGGCATGGAAATGTTCTGCTATGCCAACTTCCAGGCATAGCGCAACTTAGCTACCCTGGCTGACTTCCCCACTTTGCGGCGGAAGGTCCGCCAAGTCCTTGGACTCGGCCTCCCTTGATCAGCATGGCAGCTGCCTCTACCCAGCGGGCCTCCTTGAACCGAGGTGACCAGCGGCAGTGGTTGCCATGCGATGGATTTCTGTCGACAGAGATCAGATGGCTAGATTCAACCTTTGGCTCCCACTGTAGAGGCTTTTTCCTTATGGCAGCCAGTTCCCAAGTTGTACCATGCCTAACAGTGGTGGCAGATCCTCCACTGTACTTTCTTTCAAAATTTTTCTCCCGTCTTGTTGATGGTGCCGCTCGCCAGGTTTCATTCTGTTGTTGGTGATACACCTCACAACTCTCTTTCCCTCCTTTTCAAATTCATGCCAAGGTCCTGTGTGTGCATGTCACATGCACACACAGTTGCAAAGCAGGCCAGCCGCTCAGTTGTAATCAAGAACCACTTTCACTGAGACATGTGGGTTTGCCGTACTGCTTGTTACTATCATACTTTTGTTGAATTTATTTAAAATGTGCAAGTTCTTGTTGAGGTGTTGGCCACGCTTATGAGAGAATCGCCGTTGTCTGCTGCACAGACTGATTTTTTCCTGGAATTGTTTGGCAAATATGCAGTGAAGTATGTTTAAGGCAAGCCCTTAAAGGCGCGCATTGATACGTTGAGCCTTAAAGGTCTTATTCACGAATAAGGCGCGCCTTTAACACCACTGGCTGGGCCAAAGCCTATGTCAGGCCAATGCACTCTGTGTCGAGTGTGGAGTGGCCTGTCCCACTTCAGGTTTTCTTTTGCGTTAGATGTGTTTCTTTCTTCCTTGCCTCAGCACCGGGAAACACATAGGCCCAAGTCTAGGCGACTGTCAATGAGTAGAAAGCGTCATTACCATCCCCAAGTGGATGTGGTAGCGCGTCGAGGAGACATGCAAGGGAGGGAGGGAGGGACGGGCGGACGGGCGGACGGTCGTAGGGTGGGCAAAAATATTGTATCCATCCAATATTAATATCGATATCCACCCTCAATATCATTATCAATTTTGAAATTGATATCAACAGTCAATATCGATACGACATTGACTTTTGACCTCCCTATTTGTCGACCCCCTACATGTCAATATCGACTTGTTTCTTCAGTTTCCAACAATCTGACAGTTTTTTGGGTCGCTGGAGAGTTCAATCTGGACAATTTCGATGCAAGAATCCATTTCTGCAGTCGAAGTGAGGTTTGGGGCACTTTAACACCCAGGTTTGAGGTTTATGTGATATTGACCATGATTCAAGATTGGGCAGATATCGACCAATATCGAGGTTTGTAATGTGTCGAAACATCAATATCGGAAACTTCCAGATATTGAAATATCAATATCGAAATATTGAAAATCGCAATATTCCCACCCTAGACGGACTGACGGTCGGACGGGCAGTGGGAGGGAGGGAGGCAGGGAAATGGGAGAGAGGAACAACCTGACAGGTGAGGAGAGGAGAGTTGCACGGCAACAGTGAGAAACTTTTGCAGCAAAACCCTCTTTGGTAGTGTCGTTACCAAAGAGAAAGAGACTAGAGGCACAGTTTGGTTTGTCGGGTTTGTACATTACAATACGACACAAAGTACAGCTTAGAAGTCCTGGATCGTTGAAAACTCCACGAGTCCCTAAGCCGTTGCACTGCCCACGAAGTTCCCATGCCTTTAGGGGCATATTGGAGGTTTTCCCCACACGGCATCAAACTTCTCAAGACGGTTTGCAAACCACCGTAAGGAGTTGAGAGCAGCAAACTCCCATCGCCCTGTCAAAGGCACATCGAAGGGTTATCGGCCACAGGGGTCAGAAAGAGAGGCACAGAGCGATGCACCGACACGAGATGGGTATGCCGCCATCGCGCAGACGTGGGCGCATTGGTGACTGTCCTTGTCTTTGCGATGAAGAGGGCTGACCTCGTGCTGGGAGGAAGAGGGGGGGGCAACGTTGGAACACACAAGTGCAAGAGGGATGCACTGTAGCTGCACAACACAGTAGGATTGAACACCCTACAGCTGCACAACACAGTAGGATTTAGCATCCTAGAGCTGCACAACACAGTAGGATTGAACACCCTACAGCAGCACAACACATTACGATTGAACACCCTACAGCTGCACAGCACAGTAGGATTGAACACCTTACAGCTGCACAACACAGTAGGATTAAACACCCTACAGCTGCACAACACAGTAGGATTGAATACCCTACAGTTGCACAACACAGTAGGATTGAACACCCTACATTAGCACAACAAAGTAGGATTGAACACCCTACAGCTGCACAACACAGTAGGATTGAACACCCTGCAAATGCAAAACACACTAGGATTGAACACCCTACAGCCGTACAACACAATAGGATTGAACACCCTACAGCTGCACAACACAGTAGGATTGAACACCCTACAGCTGCACAACATAGTAGGATTGAACACCCTACAGCTGCACAACACAGTAGGATTGAACACCCTACAGCTGCACAACACAGCAGGATTGAACACCCTACAGCTGCACAACATAGTAGGATTGAACACCCTACAGCTGCGCAACACAGTAGGATTGAACACCCTATAGCTGCACAACACAATAGGATTGAACACCCTATAGTTGCACAACACAGTACAATTGAACACCATACAACTGCATAGGACAATAAGATTGAACACCCTACAGCTACACAACACAGTAGGATTAAACACCCTACAGCTGTACAACACAGTAGGATTGAACACCCTACAGCTGCACAACACAGTAGGATTGAACACCCTACAGCTGCACAACATAGTAGGATTGAACACCCTACAGCTACACAACACAGTAGGATTAAACACCCTACAGCTGTACAACACAGTAGGATTGAACACCCTACAGCTGCACAACACAGTAGGATTGAACACCCTACAGCTGCACAACATAGTAGGATTGAACACCCTACAGGTGCACAACACAGTAGGATTGAACACCCTACAGCTACACAACACAGTAGGATTGAACACCCTACAAATGTACAACACACTAGGATTGAACACCCTACAGCCGCACAACACAGTAGGATTGAACACCCTACAGCTGCACACCATAGTAGGATTGAACACCCTACAGCTGCACAACACAATAGGATTGAACACCCTACAACTGCACAATACAGTAGGATTGAATACCCTACAGCTGCACAACACAGCAGGATTGAACACCCTACAGCTGCACAACCAGTAGGATTGAACACCCTACAACTGCACAACATAGTAGGATTGAACACCCTACAGCTGCACAACATAGTAGGATTGAACACCCTATAGGTGCATAACATAGTATGATTGAACACCCTACAGATGCACAAAACAGTACGATTGAACACACTACAACTGCAAAACACACTAGGATTGAATACCCTACAGCTGCACAACAGAGTAGGATTGAACACCCTACAATTGCACAGCACAGTAGGATTGAACACCCTACAGCTGCACAACACAATAGGATTGAACACCTTATAGCGGTACAACACAGTAGGATTGAACACCCTACAACTGCACAACACAGTAGGATTGAACACCCTCAGCTGCACAACACAGTAAGATTGAACACCCTATAGCTGCACAACAAAGTAGGATTAAACACCCTACAACTGCACAACACAGTAGGATTGAACACCCTATAGCTGCACAACATAGTAGGATTGAACACCCTACAACGACACAACACAATAGGATTGAACACCCTACAGCGACACAACATAGTAGGATTGAACACCCTACAGCTACACAACATAGTAGAATTGAACACCCTATAGTTGCACAACACAGTAGGATTGAACACCCTACAGTTGCACAACACAGTAGGATTGAACACCCTACAACTGCACAACACAGTAGGATTGAACACCCTATAACTGCACAACACAGTAGGATTGAACACCCTGCAGCTGCACAACACAGTAGGCTTGAACACCCTCCAACTGCACAACATAGTAGGGTTGAACACCCTACAACTGCAGAGCAAAGTAGGATTGAACACCCTACAGTGGCACAACACAGTAGGATTGAACACCCTACATCTGCATAACACAGTATGATTAAACACCCTATAGTGGCACAACATAGTAGGATTGAACACCCTACAGCGGGACACCATGGTAGGATTGAACACCCTACAGCTGCAGAACACAATTGGATTGAACACCCTACAGCTGCACAACACATTAGGATTGAACACCCTATAGCTGCACAACATAGTAGGATTGAACACCCTACAGTTGCACAACACAGTAGGATTGAACACCCTACAGCGGCACAACATAGTAGGATTGAACACCCTACAACGGCACAACACAGTAGGATTGAACACCCTACAGCTGCACAACACAGTAGGATTGAACACCCTACAGCCGCACAAAACAGTAGGATTGAACACCACACAGCTACACAACACAGTACGATTGAACGCCTTACAGCTGCACAGCACTGCAAAACATTTTTTTAGATGTTTTGAGCAGCAGAAATAGGCGGCGAACACTACGAGACTTTTTACACACCAGGGCAAGAGAAATGTACTGCCATGTGCACGGGCGTGGCTGCATTGATGGATGTTGTTGTTTTCAAAGGGGGGGGTACAAAACGTTCGAATGTACCAATACGAGAGGGATGCACCGCCGTTGCATGGGCGTGGGCGCATTGACTCCCTTCTTCAGAAGACCTCTGATGAGACGAGGGTCCAGCCCTTAATCCTCAAACCCTGATTTGGAAGGAGAAGTGGAAGTTGGTCTGTCTGACATCACAAGCTGCTCCAAAGTCCCTTCTGCTGACGTCGAATGGTGTTCGCCATCCTTATTCTCCTCCTCCTTTTCTCTTACTATCTGCCGCTGTGGCAGATTCTGCTGCTACTGCTGCTGCTGTTGCTTCTTGCTCTTCTTCTTATACCGCTGCTGCGGCTGCTGCTACTACTGTAAGGCTAGGAAAACGAGATTGAGACAGTCTCGAAAATTGAGCTATCTCAAAATCTCGGAAATCTCGGTCTGTCTCGGTCTTCAAGATGAGATCGAGACCATCTCGAAACCGAGATGAGCGAGAATGAGATTTCGGATTTCTGGCACTTTCGAGACACAGTCTCGAAAACATCATCTCGAAAATCCCCCATTGTGAGGGCAGTGAAGGAGAAACTCAGCAAGGTGGCTGCTGCAGCTGAGTAGTGTGGAAGTGACTATGTGCACGTAGCACAGTGAGATGATGCAGTGTGATCAGTGTGAAAGGTGTGCTGTGATCAAGAGTGAATGATGACTTTGAGCAATGTCATACTTGGTTTTTGTGTTGAGAATTTGAAGTGCCGAAATTGACCCTAAACCTTAACTTTAACATTGTTGTATGCTGCCATGATGAGCACAGACCCTGTTCCATTTTGAGCAGGTCCAAGATTATGAGAATGTCGGACCTAGATTTCGAGATCGAGAATTTTATGAGAATCTCATATGCATTTTGAGATGAGATCGAGACAGCCTTCCACTGGTCCCGAGCGAAATCGAGACAGCTTCATAACTGTCTCGGAAAACGAGATGAGATCGAGAATCTCGATCTCATCTCGTTTTCCTAGCCTTATACTACTGCAATTCAAGCTCTTCAGTCTGCTTCGTCTCCTTCTTCTTCTTCCTTGCCTCGCTGGGGCAAGGTTTAGGGTTAAGTTTAAGGTTGGCTTGGAGAGGAAAAGTTGAGCTACGATCAGGGTTAGCGTCACGGTTAGGGCAAGGGTGTGGGTTTTGGTTGGACTCAGCTCCATGCTTCCGCTTCCTGGCAGCTGCTTTAGCAGCAGCTGGAGCACCACCATCCGTGGCTTCCATGGAAGAACCGGCAAAGCCAACGGCAGGATCAGCCACAGCAGCTGCAGCAGCAGCAGCACCAGCGTCAGTAGCGACGGCCTCTCGCATGGATTTCCCTCGAGAGCACTTCAAGGGCTTTGCTGCAGAGTCAGCTGGATTCTTTGGGTTTGCCGCCATGCTAGCAGCTGCTTGTACCCTAACTTCTCTTCAAGCAAAGAAAGATTTTTTCTCCTTTCCTTTTCGATCCGCAACCTTTTGATGGGGCCTGGCGTCGGCTCGTCGCTGTGTATGCCTGTGCCGTTGGTAGCTCCCGTAGCTTCTGCCGCTGCAGCTGTGCCGACCGATACCAACAGGGGTGAGTTGCTACTACTCGCGCCTCCTCACTCGGCCTTCTGTCGGTCCGGGTTCGCCTTCCGAGAAATTGGCCTGCGCGGACACGCTGACATGGTTCATCGGACAATGTCTGCGGAAGGCATCCGATGGGGAGTATCGGAGGATTTGATGGTTGGTTGAAAAATATCAATCCCCACTGTTTCTTCATGTGTGAACATCATTCTCCCACACTTTGAGCAATAAGCCTCATTCACCCGTAACGAGAAGCAATAAGCCCCGATTGTTACGCCTGCTAGGTGCAACGCCGAGTGCAACACAGGAGGTTCATAGGGGTGAAGTGCGGGACAGTGGAGAGTTTGAGGATTTGAGACAAATGGATACTTGTCATTAAAGTAGTAAGTGTAATTTTATGAAAACTATCAAGTGAGTCCACACACATTTACAATTCCGAGAATGAGAATGATTCATATTTTGTGTCCACGGTGGTCGAGCTGTGCGACTCGTGCGATGTCGGGCCATGAGTCTTGCGTCGAGCAAAATGTAGGTGGTTCACAAGGATGAGGTGCCAGACAATAGACGATGCAGGTGTTTTGGACAAATGGATAATTTGTACTATGCAATGAGTGTACTTCGATGATAAGTGTCGAGTTTTTCGAGCACATCTATACAATGCCAAGAATGAGAATGAGGCATAAGTTGGGTCATCTGCATTCAAGCCAAGCGATGCATGCGAGGTCAGGCCATGAGTGCTGGATTCGAGAGGCTCTGCCGAGAAGTCGGGTGGCTTTGAGAATATTGTGCCGCTTTTCTATAAAGTTCGAGCGTCGTTAAGAAGTTGACCGAACGATATTGGAACATCAATATGGTTCGTGATACTTTTGTTGACCATTTTGGAAAGTGGTCGAAGTTGTTAGAAACTTATCAAATGGAACACCGGAGGTCAAGGCAGTTTCCCAAATTGCCCTCGGCTGAACGGCGTAAAAATCCTGAAGTCACCGCGAATGAATGGGTGGGCCATGAATGTAAGAACAGAAATGCCCACTCGCAAGTTTTAAGGCTTGTGTACATCAAGGACGCAACACTTCTCCCCCTTTTAGCCGCGACAACCCGGTGAGCGAACATTCATAGGCCGGTGACAGCGAAAGTAGCCTTTGATCAGATGATCGACGTCCCAAAGGTTGTCCTAGGGTTTTGAGTTGTCATGTGTGGCATCGTAGCCATGCCACTTGACCCGATACTTGTTCGTTTTCCCACAGCGTCGATGTCCGAGGATATCTTCAATCACGTACTTCCTGTCCCTGTCCACATGTAAAGGAGGTAAAGGTCAGACGTTAAAAAGGGGAAGTTTTGACTAGGGTTCCGATAGCACTTGAGCTTGCTGATGTGGAAGACATGGTGGATCGCCATGTTGTCAGAGAGATGAAGTCGAGAAATGACTAGGCTTTTCATTCGTTTGATCTCAAACATTCCCAACCAGCAGGGTTTCAACTTTGCAAATTCCTCTCCTCGAATTTTGATATTCCCCGAGCTGAGGAGGATGTGATTGCCAATGCTAAAAACTTCATTGCTTCGATGTCGATCGGCTGCCCGCTTCATAACTGCTTGCGTCTTCATGAGGGTCTACCGTGTTTCCTCCTAGATGCTTGCAAAGTCCAAGCGGTGAATGTCAACTGTAGGAATACTGTTAATAATGTAATCCAACCGATGTGGCAAGAATTTTGTCGTACACCACCTCGAAAGGAGTTTTTCCAGTTGTAGTGGTAGTGGCGGAGTTGTATGCAAGTTCAACGGTCGGCATTTTTCTGCTCAATCAGTGTCCTGTGGCTCACAAAAATTCAAAGAAGTTGTTGGAGCGTCTAGTTGGTTCTCTCGGTTTGTGTGTTGGCTTGAGGATAGAATTGTATTGATAGTTGGATCCGACTGTTGTAGCGAGTCATTTGTTCCTGCCAAAAACGGCTCGTGAACTGGTCGTCTTTGTCATTGCTAATGGTGCGTGGCACTCCGTGCAGCCGCACCAACTAATTTAGAAACAGTCGCACTGTTCCTTTTCCAGTGACAGTGGTCATTGTTGGGATGAAGTGTGGCATGTTAGAAAATATGTCCACCGCGGCGAGGATGGCATCATACCCTTCTGGAGTGGTGGGCATCCCCATCATAAAGTCCATGCTGATAGTGGCCCATGATTCCATTGGAATGGGCAAGGGTTGAAGTAGACCAGGTGGCTGCATGGGACAAGATACTTGTCTTTCAGAGGTGTTGCACAACTTGTAGAAGGTAGCCACGTCAATCTACATCTTATCCCACAAGCAGTACTTAGCTAGATTTTTTAGTATGTTTTCCTTGCCAAAGTGTCCAACTTAACCTGTGTCATGACAGTCCTCAATAGCATCCGATGTAGTTCCTTGTTTGGAAGTACAACGACCTGGCGAGAGAATTGTCTTCGCCAGTAGGGGCCGTCAAACCAAAACTTGGTTTCTTCGTACCCGTCTAACTCCTTGTAACCCTTTGCAAAAATCCTTGCGACGTATGGGTCTCGTTTGACGAGTGGCAAACTGATCTCAGCCATTAGATCTGGTCACTGACTTAGAGAATCCACTAAATTGTTTTTCCAAGCTTGTACTCGATGTCGTAGTCGAAGTTCAACTCGAGGTATTCCATCTATTGAATTTTTCAACAGCATATATTTGGCTATGTCTTGAGATGTTTCCGAGCGTTATGATTGGTGTCGATGATGCATCACCCGCATACAAGGTAGCATTGCCATGTCTTGAACGCGTGTAGGACTACGTGAATCTCTTGCTCGTACACCGCGTAGTTCAGTTCCGTCTCGCATAGTTTTCTTGACATATACACAACTAGTCATTCTCTACCGTCACTGTCTTGGAGGAGAACGGCTCTGATGGCTCAATCGGGTCCATCGGTGGCCATGATGTAGTCCACCGTTGGATTTGCCCGTTGTAAGGGTGCCACCGAGGTCAGGGCATTTCTCAAAGAGTTAAACACTTCTTGTTCACTGTCTCCCCACTTCCATTTGCTGGTTTTTTAGGTCCAATAGGAGAGAGCCGCTAACGCCCAGGCATAGTCCTTTACGAATCAACATGAGAAGTTGCAAAAGACAAAGAAAACCAGGACATACTAAAAATTTGCTTGCATCGGCCAATCAACAACCGCCTCCACCATTTTCAGGTCCATGATGATCCGTCTGCCACCAATGATGTGGCCCAAAAACTCTATCGAATGATGACCAAAGTCGCACTTTGAGAGTTTTGAAAAAAACTCTCTCTTTGTAAAACCTTGAGAAGTGTTTGGAGGTTTCCATTGTGCTCCTCCGGGATGCAGCTATACACCTGGATGTCTTCGAGATAGACGACGACAAAGTCGTCGAGGTCCAAGTGAACAATGTTGTTCATCACCACCATAAATTTTACGGGGACGTTTGTGAGTCAAACCCGCATGACCGTGAACTCAAAGTGCCCGTATCTGGTGCACAATGTCGTTTTCTTGACTTCCTTGTCAAATACGTGGATCTTATGATAACCGTTGCGTAGGGGAATTTTGCTAAAGATTCAGGCTCCACGAAATTGATTGGAAAGTTCATCCGCTCACGGGAGAGGGTAGCTGTTCTTGATGGTCATGTCATTTAAAACTCAGCAGTCTACGCACATCTGCATTGCTCTTGTTTTTTTTTTTCACAAAATGTACTCGTATCCCATAGGATGACGTGGAGGGTCGAATGAACCCTTGCCCAAGAACCTCATCTAGTTGCTTCTTGGGTTGAATCAGCACGTGATCGCTCATCCAATGGATCCCCATTATTTTTGGTATACTGCTTGGCTTCATGTGTATTTGATAGTCACAATTACGTTGCAATGGTAATTCTCAACGTAGCTCATCGAGGAAAAAACCCCTTTAGACACCTCAATGAGATCATCAAACACTTTTGGTACTGTTGCAAACACTTTCTGGTGTCGTTGCCATGACGGTTGCCTCGGCAGCTATGATTTCTTTTGCTTCCCTGCTTCCACGTGGACTAGCCAAGCTTGAGCTACGCACTTCAGGTATCCGTTGGCCAATTCCATAGATATTGGTTGGAGTTTTATGGCTGTCCAAACTTTCTCTCGTGGGCTTCTTGACTAGAGGCAGGTGTTGCTTTCTGTCATTAATGCTGACGTAGACTACTCCACTATTCCACTGAACCTGTTCATTGTGTTAGTATGGGATATCTGGCTCAAGGATAATTTTTTGGTCGCTCATTGGTTGATTTCTCACATTGTTATGTCGTGTAAATCTAATATTTATCGCCAGAGTGGTTCACAAATTCAACGAATTTGTAGTCGTACATCAACAGTTTTTCCTCTAAGTATTCCTGGTTTGATCTACAAACCCAGCTTTTGAAGCATGTTGTTGCTAACAAAACTATGAGAAGCTCCTCCATCTTGTATTTTTGGTACCATTATGCATTCTTCACAGTCCCTCGATAGGACTCGTATTAGTATCGCAAGTTGGTCGTCCTCGTACCCCTTGTCAAAGTTTGCGATCTCAAGAACCCTCAGCTGTAACGTGAGCCGCTCACATGGGCGATTGGTCGGCGTAGGTTTTTACGACCAAAAAGGAACCTCAAATTCTACTCTTGCCATCTGTTTTTTCCAGACTCCTCACTCCTTTTCAGTGACTCCCCCCCCCTTTGGCTTGCATTTACCGCTTTTGGCAGTCACGTGAGATATGACCAGCTTTCCACAAGTCTAGCAGAGTAGATAGTTGCGCTAATCGATGGAATCAATTTCCTTTACAGACAAGGCTTCGGCTGAATGTAGCTTCCTTTTTTCATGATCAGGATTGTTGCTTTACGATCGCAAGTCTTTGGATTCCTTTATCTAAGTGTTTTAGTCGGTGCTGTTAATGCGGTTGGCGACTGCCTTCATTTGCGAAAGGTTTCCTTAAGTGAAAGAAATTGCAATTACTCACCAAAGATCTCGCTTCAGGCCGTTTTTGTAGTAGAAACATAGCTTGTTGGGGGACAAGGTAACTACCGGTGATGATTTTGTAAAAACGCCAAGTGTACTTCGTTATGCTAGATTGTTGACATAGACGTAGGAGACAATACCATGCGTGAGATTTCTTATTTAGCTTTCCAAAGAGAGCGAGTGTAGAATGTACAAAGATGTCCACATTTCTGATGGTGTGAGAGAGTCATGCCAAATCGAATTGATCTGCTTGAGAGGTAGTACGCCTTCGTTTGAGAATGTGAGAGTGGTCATGAGAGCCGTCGATATTGCTCCGTCGGTTTCCTACTGCCATTGGTTGGGCTTTAGATCAGACCACCAACTCATAGCCATGTCATGCATGATGGATATGAGAGTGCCAGAAAGTGACAAAAATAGGTTGCTCGATAAAAATCATCTGGCATGACAGTTGCATAGAGGATTTTTCACAGGTTCTAACGCAAATTACGGAACTCAATTCGGAGTCCGTTTGAGTGAGATATGGATTTCCAAAGTTTGGAGATCATGAGTCGGGTTCAAGTGACGACCTGAGCACTTTGAGCTCAAAAGGCGGCAGGATTATTGGCCAGGACGGCTGAGAGCGGCCTTCAAGGAGAAAAGACGGCTGGAGGACGTCCAAGAGACTTCAAGGAAGGACCAGTCCACGATTATTAGCCATGCAGGCCATGCGAGACATAATTCTCTTGTGTGACAAGGTCACTGCCGCTCATCCCACTAGGCTAGGAGTGTGCTAGAGGGTGAGCTTTGACAGAGTGGATCTCGGTGCTCCCTTAGCGGAATGAGGCATATAAGGGCTTGTTAGAAAGCTGTGATGATGTACTTTCTCACTCAAGAGTCGATTCAGATATTTGCGTTCTCTGCAAATCTACATTCGCTTCCGTATTTTCTGTCTGTGCAACCTGCAACCCCCTCTCACAAACAGTTGGTCCTGCCTAGGCGGCTCTTAGTGAGCCTGATCACCTCCCCGAGGGCTGCCCTATTTTTCATCAGTGGTACCAGAGCTACAACAAGGCTTTGTCTCATCCTTGAGGCATTCCTTGCACCCTGTTGTATGAGAGAGCCGTTTGTGGGTTGAACGTTGCACAACCATGGCGACATTCGCTTCCGTGGTGGCCGGCGTCAACATCGCCAAGTTCGAAGGCAAGAACTTCTTCAACTGGAGCAACAACATGAAGATGGTGCTGATGGATAAGGGTCTCTGGAGCCAGGTGGATGAGAAGGACCAGGAACCAGCAGAAAGCTCCCTCTCCCCTGTCGAGGCCCGTACCTACCGCGAGAAGCGTGACCGCGCCCTCGCAACCATCTACCTCCACCTCGCCGAACGGCAGCAACTCCTCGTCCGTGGCATCCTCACGCCAGAGGAGGTTTGGAAAAAGCTTGAGTCCACTTATGCTTCCAAGTCAATCCTCATGAATATGCAGCTGCGTCGTCGCTTTCACACTGTGAAGATGGATGAGTCTGGATCCATGATTGACTACATCAACATGGTGAAGTCTCTCTCTGACCAGCTTGCTGCGATTGAGGACCCTGTCAAGGAGCGTGTGCTCATGCTAACCATCCTCTCTGGCCTTCCTAGCAGCTACACTCCTCTTATTGTTGCCTTGGACCAGCGCAGCGACAAGCTCTCTCTCAACGATGTGGAGGAGAGCTTGCTATTTGAGGAGGAGCGGCGCAAGGGAGAGGAGGGCGGAAGCAGACTGGATGTCGCTTTCATCACCAACTTTGGTCATGGGGGCGGTGCTACATCAACCAGGACCAACGGCGGAGGAGGAAAGAAGAAGGGGAACTGCCACTACTACAAGAAGCCGGGCCATTGGGCGCGCGAATGCCAGAAGAAGAAGGCGGACCTTGCGGCTGGAGTGGGAGTAGGAAAACAGTCCAACGCTTCCGCAAACGCCGCAGATTGGGAGAGTGGATTCGTGACAACCATCCGGGTCCTGCACGTCTCCGACAACACCACCCTGTTCTGAATCATCGACTCGGGAGCCACGCGGCACATGACGTGTCGTTCTGAGTGGTTCGTTGTCTACACCGTCATTGAGCCTCGTCGGGTGTACATGGGGGACAACCATGTGCAAATGGCGGTTGGGGAGGGTGAGATTGTTTTTTGTGCTTCCGTTGAGGGCAAGCACGTGGAACGTCGTGTGAAGGGGGTGCTCCATGTTCCGGGGCTGGCAGCTAACCTCCTCTCTGTCTCATCTCTCATCTCCGAATGCATGCAGGTTCGCTTTGAGAATGGTGGCTGCACCATCTCTGCAAGTGCGGGGCGTGTGCTTGCAAAAGCGGACAAGGAGGACGGTCTTTACCGCCTCTATGTGGCATCGGAGAAGGAAGCCGACTCAGCGTTGGCTGAGAGAGAGGGAAAACACAACATCGGTCTGTGGCACCGCCGGCTCGGTCACCTCGGCTTTGGCGCCATCATCTCCATGCAGCAGATGGTCCGCGGCTTGGAGCTCAAGGGGGTGAAGCAGCCTGGTGCATCGGCTTGTGAGAGCTGCATTGAAAGGAAGCAAGCCCGCTCTCCTTTCACGGGGGAAGGGAAGGGCACGACTGAGCTTCTCTCACTCGTTCACTCTGATTTGTGTGGTCCCATGCCATCACAATCCTTGTCCGGCAAGTTGTACTTTGTCACGTTCATTGATGACAAGTCGAGGAAAATGTGGGTGTCATTCTTGGCTGGAAAGGATGAGTGCTTTGATGCTTTCAAGGTGTGGATTGCTGCTGCACAGAATGAGAGTGGCAGGCGGTTGAAGGTACTTCGCACCGATGGTGGAGGAGAGTACCTCTCCAACAACTTCCACACCTTCCTCAAGCGTCGCGGGATCAAGCATGAGGTCACCCCACCTAGAACACCGCAGCTGAACGGCGTGGCTGAACGCGTGAACCGCACGCTCATGGAGCATGTTCGCAGCATGCTCCAAGACGTGGGGCTCCCGCCAACCTTTTGGGCGGAAGCGGTCAATACCACCGCGTACCTGAAAAACCGGAGCCCTACGCGTGCCGTGCCGCTGATGACACCGGAGGAGGCGTGGATGGGACGCAAGCCAACAGTGACGTACCTGAAAGTCTTTGGGTGTGGCGCATTCGTGCCTTCCAACAGCCGTAACAAGCTGGACGCAAAGTCGGTGTAGGCTGCCTTCCTCGGCTACGACACAATGGGATACCGCCTCTACAACCTCGCCGCACGCAAGATCATCCGCAGCCGTGACGTGGTCTTCCAAGAGGAAGTGAAGGGCTGGACTTGGAGCCCTATGTCGGCAGTTCTGCTTGCTCCCGCACTTGTACCAGAAGTGGGAGAAGTACCGGTAGCAGAAGAGGGCGGTGCAGAAGATGGCGGTGACAGCGGCAACGACAAGGAGGTGGAGGGAGCTGAGAAGGAGAAGGAGCTGGCAGCGGAATCTGATGAGGAGGAGCAGCAAAGCAACGCACAGCAGCTGCCACGACGGTCTGCACGCCTCAACAAAGGTGCAAAGGACAGTCGGGAGCCGCTAAGGCGATCCGAGCGCCTCGCAAACAAACAGAGGCCNGCTGAAGCCATGCGCAGCGCCGAGGCGGCAGATTGGCGTGCCGCAGCAGATGAGGAGTATGGTGCGCTCATGAAGAACGGCACCTGGACTCTCGAGGAGGCTCCACGCGGCAGCCGGGTGATCGGATGCCGGTGGATCTTCAGGCGCAAGCGTGGTGCGGATGGTAAGGTGCTCAGGTACAAAGCACGGCTGGTTGCAAAGGGGTATGCGCAGACTGAGGGTGTGGATTACAATGAGACATTTGCACCTATCGCAAAGTTCCCATCCATCCGAGCGATTCTCGCTCTTGCTGCTGCTATGGACTGGGAGGTGCACCAAATGGATGTGACTTGTGCATTTCTNTTTGTGCGTAGTGAAGCTGATCATGCAGTCTATGGGCACACTCAAGAGGCAAGCCAGGTCATCATCTTGCTCTATGTTGATGATCTGCTCATTGCATCTGACTCCAAGTCTCTTTTGGACGATGTGAAGCAGTCCCTTCCTGCCAGGTTTGACATGAAAGACATGGGAGAGCTCAGTTACTACCTTGGCCTTCAGGTCAAGCGCGACCGGCAGCAGCAGACTTTGGAGTTGTTGCAGAGCACGTACGTGAGCGACATTGTCAAGCGCTTCAACATGGCAGGAGCGCGCAAAGCAACAACACCACTGGAAGTGGGAGCGAAACTGAGCATGACGCAGACTCCCCGCGGCATGGAAGAGAGCAGCCACATGGAAGCAGTGCCGTACCAAGCAGTGGTTGGAAGCCTCATGTATGCAGCAGTCGGCACGCGCCTCGACATCAGCCAAGCAGTGGGAGTGTTAAGCAAGTTTTGCGCAAATCCGGGCGTGCCGCATTGGGAGGCGGTCAAGTGTGTACTGCGCTACCTCGACAGCAGCAGCAGCCTTTGCCTCACCTTCAACGGCAACAACAGCCCCATCCTCATCAGCTACAGTGACGCGGATTGGGGAGGTGACCTGGACACAAGGAGGTCAACCAGTGGGTTTGTGTTTGTGCTCGGGGGAGGTGCAATCAGTTGGAGGAGCAAGAAGTAAGAGTGCGTCCCCCTCTCCTCCACCAAAGCAGAGTACATCGCTCTGAGTGAAGCAGCAAAGGAAGTTGTGTGGCTGCGTGAGCTGCTGGTAAGCCTTGGACAGCAGAAGACCACAGCGACCACCATCTACTGTGACAACATGAGCGCCATTGCTGTGACCAAGAATGCCGAGTTTCACGCCCGCACCAAGCACATCGACCTGCGGTACCACTTCATCCACGAGCTCGTGGCGACACAGGTGGTGCAGATCAAGTTCTGCCCTTCAAGCATGATGCTGGCAGACTTCCTGTTCAAGCCGCTGGCAGCGCACCGCTTTCAGCAGCTGAGGGGACAGTGCGGACTTGTGAGATTTTTATTCTCGCAAAGTGGGAGAATGATGGATATGAGAGTGACAGATAAAAATCATCTGGCATGACAGTTGCATAGAGGATGTTTCACAGGTTCTAACGCAATTAACGGAACTCAATTCGGAGTCCGTTTCAGTGAGATATGGATTTCCAAAGTTTGGAGATCATGAGTCGGGTTCAACTGACGACCTAAGCACTTTGAGCTCAAAAGGCGGCAGGATTATTGGCCTGGACGGCTGAGAGAGGCCTTCAAGGAGAAAAGACGGCTGGAGGACGTCCAAGATACTTCAAGGAAGGACCAGTCCACGATTATTAGCCATGCAGGCCATGCGAGACATAATTCTCTTGTGTGACAAGGTGACTGCCGCTCATCCCGCTAGGCTAGGAGTGTGCTAGAGGGTGAGCTTTGACAGAGTGGATCTCAGTGCTCCCTTAGCCAAATGAGGCATATAAGGGCTTGTTAGAAAGCTGTGATGATGTAATTTCTTACTCAAGAGTTGATTCAGACATTCGCATTCTCTGCAAACCTACATTTGCTTCCGTAATTTTTGTCTGTGCAACCTGCAACCCCCTCTCACAAACAGTTGGTCCTGCCTAGGCGGCTCTTAGTGAGCCTGATCACCTCCCTGAGGGCTGCCCCAGTTTTCATCATTGCAAAACCAAAGCTATGAGGTCAATTTGAGTTATGTCATAAAAGAACCCAGCAACAGTGAAGTACCCCTTGAAACTCGTCAGCTACATCCTGACCGTCGATCCTTTAAAGTTCACTGGACTGAATGGCATAAGGAGTGCCGATCAAACCTGGAATTCACTCGGGAGTTGTAGATGTCTCTTGGTGAGTACTACAATTTGCACACAAGAAACTCAAGCACACCACTGGAAGACGCTTGGAAGATTCCAAGCATCAAAAAAGAAAAGAGGGACACTTGACGTGCCAAACTTTTGTTCATTCTTCATGAATCCTGGAGTTGAGTATTCCTTTATTAATCGTTCTAGAAATTTTTTAAATGGTGAAAATGTTTGTGGTCCATCCAGAGTGTGTGGTCAAGTTGACCATGGATTGTGACGCAAAAATCAAAAAGCTTGAGTTGAGGTCTTCCAAAAATGAAGCACTCCTGTTTTTCTTTTTTAATCAGAATCCATATTCACGATGTTTGAAGGGCGTGATGTGCACTAGTTGTATAGCATGTCACAATATCCTCAAGTTCCATATTTCTTCAACATAACCAATCTTTATGTGGTTGGTCAAACCACCTAGCTGCCGGTGCCACCACACTATCAGCAAAAAGTTATTCGCTTATGGGTCGTCTCCGCGATCATAAGCTTTGGACGCAAAACCCAGACCTTTATGTTTTACCAATTATGTCATAATTAGTTTATATAAAAATATGTTTGGCCATAGTACTCTAGAACTCCATTACTAGAAAAGGAGTATCGCTCATTTTCTTTTAAATGGAATATTCTTAGAACTATGGGTGAACTCATGTCACCGACAACGGTCTACACACTGTTGACTATCATTGTCCATTATATTTTTTCTCATCAAGTGATGATATACTAAAGGTGTCGCCTTTAAATTTGTTCACATTTAACATTGAATTGATCTCATCATTTGCTAGAAAGTGACTCTTGCAGTCTTTGACCACCACACTTTTACGTCTTAAACCATTGAGGACCCATAGAAGAATCTCCGCCCCTCTTTTCCATATTTACACCCCCAACTAAAGATTATCCTTGTCTTTTGAATAGGGGTGTTTTTACACTTATGTACCTTTCTATCGTCGGTACCGGTCAGGTACCACGATTTTCATCCATCACAAGTGAGAGGGTTTCAATGGGGTCACCATCAAGAATTAATTCAACATATCATCCTTGACACACTCAACCATGGATTGACATTTGCATCGCCCATGAGTAATGTTAACATACTTATGCATATGTGAACATGTATCATGATGTCAGTTCTCTAGGATTAACGTCAGTGTGCCAACACGTCGGGTCATGACATAGGCTTAGTCATAAAACATCACATTTGACTTTGAACAGTATAGCACAATGGGACGTACGACTGTTTTATATCATGTCTTACGCCCATCAAACCACTTCTTTGGTGAAATGGTGTCACTATTTTATCCAAAAAACTAGCAGATATAGTGAGCTTGATCAAATGATCACAAAACCATTGTGATCATTTGTCTGTCCAACGTATCCTAAACCTGATGTCGTAATTGAAGCACCAAAAGTTAGTGAATAAGGTTTCTATGCATGTCGTGCACATTCAAAATTGATGCCACATGCCTAAAACTCCACGGTATGAATCGCAAACCTTCACCCATTGAAAAGAGGGTTGTTTCCGGCACTTGGTCTTGCGCTCTCATCTCTTGCGGTCATTCAAGCCGCGCATGTTTTGGAACTAGTGCTCAACCGAGTGAGCTTTTGTACCATGTTCCATCTCTGGATACTGAGGGGATCGTCCAACATTAGCATGATCCAGATATGATGAGTTTTTCCTCGTCACACTTGTGATCTATACATGTAAATTTTGTTTGAACTTCACTAGAAAGTATCCTTCAATGATGCTATTGGAAAACGTTTGGTTTTGAACTTCAAATGGTCATCATTATCGACACAAAGTGAGATTTGTATGTTTCTATTACGCTGTTTGGCCATACTTCTGATCACTACAACCTTCTATGATTGTTTCCAGACATGCCTATCAATTTTGTATTTGAAAACTTCAAAAGTAAAACCATCCTTGACTTCGTCAAGATGCCTGAAAATTGTCAGATGATATGCTTTTTGTGCTTCAAAGATTGCGGTTGATGCATTTACTTGTAACACCACTCTCTGTATAGATCATATGTTTAGATTTTGCGGTCTACCGCAAGCTGGCATGACTAGACAAAGCGTTGGGTAGTTCATGCTAGTGGTTTCTACACGGTGCAATCAACATCCATGTCCTCGATGCAATCGGCACTTTATAACATGTCTTGTACCATCGACAGTAGCATAGCTAAACAACCCAGACCTCATAGCCATAGTGCGTCCAATACTTGTATCACTAGTGTATTTGGAGCCCATGACAAAAGTGCAACTCGTAGCTTTTGTCAATCGTGTATGTGGTGTTCACGACAACAGAAAGTCGACATTTGTGTCATCATTTTAACAAAGCAGTCATCGGTCATGCATTCACCATCATGGTTGTGCGTTCAACTCTCACATAAATGCTATGATTGCATTTTCTATGTTGGTAATATACAAGGTGCAGCCGACACTTGTTGATCAACCATCTTAGATGGGTTTCCACCATTGCGTATATACTGAGGGCCATTGGCACTCACATTCTTGTTTTTCCAAAAACCACTCACAAAAGAATTACCCGGCATCCTTGGTGCAATCGACACCCATGTGGATACGCAACCGGCATTCATTTTGGTCATATATGTGTAGAACATGACCAGTGCATTGGGCACTAGCATCACGGATCATTTCAGAATCTATGACTAAAGTGGCACTTTTGAGTGGTGCGTTTGACACCGACAAAATTTTTGCAACCATCACTTGTGCTCTTGTGCATTGTGCAATCGGTACTTACGTCGATGATGTGGTCAATGCCCATTAGAGAGTGCAATCAACACTTGTTTTTTGTAGCCCGCAAATTTCACATTGTTGCGGTAAATAGGTGAGTCGTTGAGTGGTCACAGCACGTATGGTGCCTTTATTATCTTATTTGAAATAAAGAATTGGTCTTGATGTCTTGACATCACCAATGTGGTTTTGCAACCCGTTTTACATCGTAATGGAATCTTTGTACAAAAAAAATTATTCAGCTCGTGTATAACCCGCGTTGAGCCATGTCGTGGCTTTGAAAGGTCAACTCTTTATGGATTCCCACAAAATAACCCAAATTTGGAGGTTAATCCACAAATTTTAGGCACTGTCAGTGCTAAATTTCTTGCATTGAAACATTGCCGGGTGAGTTCCCATTTAGGACATGGATAACTATCAGATTTCCTCATTTTTGTGCTTTGGAATCCAAATATATTGTACAATACCATCTATGTGGATATCAATGTGCAAAATAAAGCCAACACCTGATTTGTTGAAACAAAATCAATCTCTGACTGAGATCATAATGATTACGGTGTTGTCAAACCAAGCCTTGTTGACCTGGAAGCTCATGGTGAAGTGACTCAATTCCCTTTGTGTTGCAAATGGTTCAATTGATGTACATTGCAAAATGCAAGGACATTATGCTTTTGGATGTCGTTCCTGTGGTATCCAGAATGGTGGGGGTTTATCAAATGTTTTCAATGAGGGTGATGCCCTCTACAAGTGTCTTGGATAAGGAATATTGAAAATATCATATTGAGTTGGAGTACCAAATCTACACAAAAGAAGACTATGAAGAAACACGGATTGTTGCAAATTGGCAAACACAATCCATCGGCGGGTTCCCAAATGGAACCCTTGGACGCAATGAAATAGACAATAAATGGGCACAATTAACTATACCTGGTGAGCTCCTCACCATAAATAAATCATTATCCTAATCAATTATCATTAGCTCCACATTTGGATCAATGCGTGTCGGTGCCTGCTTCACAGTGACCTACGCCCACTCTGTCCTTATCAAATCACCGTGGATGATTTACTCCCTCCATCCATTTTATCATCACCATCATTTGCAATCAGCGCACATGGTCACCACTATGTGCAATCCACCTTCAACCATATTTATGAATGCATGTGGACCATCATTATGCCCATCTAACCATCAATTCCCAATGATAAATCAAGCAATCAGTTCGACATGTCACAACATATTTCACAGTATCCTATGCCCTAGGTTTCATGTTCTCTTATTAGCGCACAAGATTTGTCTCCTAGGCCTACACCCTCATCGGTACCACTTTAACACTCAACATCTTGGATAGAAAAATTCGCTCAAGGGTTTTCCATTACCACTTAAATTGGGTGATTCTTGTCTTCTTGCTTATTAAGCTCGAGTCAATGTAGACAATGTTGGAGCTCTTGGAAACAAAATCCAGCAAAAATTCCCTAGTCCTACATCACCCTCATGGGGTTCGTCACTCCTGACCCATCTAAGCATTAGCCTCCACCTTCTCCAACCCATGTATAAGAATTTCCCTGGCATGCACTATAACATCATCACCAAACACCATCATTGACGAGAATTCAAGAATGGTGGTGGTAGCACCCTCCTAAAAGTGGTAATGGCAGTACCCTCTTGACAAATTTAGCTCAAAGAAAATTCCAAATGGAATATGTGAACCTCACACCAAACTTCTCATATTTGTGGTAGTAGTTTGAGAGAGCAGGAACATCATTATCCACTTGGAATTTAAAGCACTATGAAACATGCTCTAATTTCAGCGATCTTCATGTAAAATTCCATAATGAGACTAAAGCGTTGCAAAACCATGGTTGACTAGCACCTTATTATGTTAAATAGCAACAAATTGAGTATATTGCATGCCTTTCTGATACAAGACATTCTCTCGGACTTGTTCGATCATCTCTCGTTTCCCATGGAACCAGTCTCCAATGTCAATGACCTTGTGGAAGCTAGCGTGTTCACATCTTTCCTAATACACCAATCAACCAATGAGCTCTTCCATCCAATCATCAAATACTGCAAACTCTTTTGCATCATGTGGACAAACCTCCATTAGGCAACAACCAAGTACTACAAAGTAAGATAAATTATTCATGTCTTGTGAGAGGTACACGTGATCCTCTTTTTTAATTCATTGGAGGTGTCAAATAAGAGTCTGACGATTCCTCCACTCTTTAAAATTATTGGACCTCTTAGTAATGGTTTCTGTCTTAGTTTGAACCACCCTTACCATGGTTCCTTGGTCTACCGGTTGTTTGGACTTATAGTGAAGTTTCTTCCCTTAAATGAAACCTAGCACCCACATTTGGCTAGTGCAAAAAAGTTGTTTCACTGACTTTGTCTCGTTCTGTTGTGTTTACAAAGGAAGCTAATGTGATCCAAGTTAAACTAGAACAATTATGCACACTATTTTCTCTTTTTGTGTTTTGACCCATTCTGTTGTGTTGCCCATCTTTACTTTCTCTTGGTGTGCCCCTCGTCTACCTTGGACTACAGCAATCTACCTCACATCTACAGAATGTTGTCCTTCATTTTTTAATAACTCCTTAATTTCAGCTTTGTACTTCTAAACTCTTCACATTCCTATCCTCTCCCATATTTTACATATTTTTCTTGATGTTGTTTCTACACTTACCACACATAGACGTATTTTCCCAACTCCTTTGATGGATTATTTCAGGTATGGCCCTTATACGTTATACCAAGATGACGGTCTTCTGTGCATCACTCTTTAGGAAACTCGATCCTAGGTACAAGTGGCCACGCCTACGGAAATGTTGTTTATATGATAGTTATTTAGTAAGATGGGAAGCTTGAAGCTGTTGATGTGCGATGACGTACAAAATTGGACGACAATGGGTGAAAGGGTTTCGTGATGCATCTACTTCACTTTGTGGCAAAGGATTTGACGATTCCGCTTGGATTAGTTAACCTTCTGACTCGCTTCCTGCTTGAGAGAGTACCAGACAAGCCACAAAGGATGAACTATGGTTGCATATGTGAGGGTGTGTGCTCTTGGAATGTTGGACCATCCTAAAGTACACGAAAGCCAAGGAAGGAATCGTTAATGAGTATGGTGTTCTTACAAGGATGTCAAGATAAGAGTGAAGTGTACATTGGATACAAAGCCAAGAGTCCTATGGAGGACAAGTACACATTGACGCCTGGAAAACAAATCATAGCCCTGAGCAATGACCAATAGGAATTCACTGGGTACATGGATATGTCTTGGAAAAACACAAATGTTCTACAATCCCTAGTTTGTGAGCAAACAATCAACAATTTTCATCACATCAGTTTATCCTGAAAGAACTAAAAAATATATGACTATCATTCATTTCAACTATTGGTGCCATATTGCAATATGAGTGCAGAGTTAAAAATTGTGCTTGGGCAAGGCAAAATAGTACAAGGTGGTATGGCCCTTGTTGGTGGCCAAAATCATGGACATGAATGCAAAGTTTACGAGAATAACACCTCCAATTGTTAATTCACGTTGATGAAGCCAAAATAGGCTAGTCATGATAAAATATACAAGCTGGGGTAATGCTAGAGGATCAAACATGCATGGATAGAAAATCAAACCCGCCAATCAAAAGGAAAGTTCATTTGTTCCCAATGATTATTATACGCATGGAATGAAGAACGTGGTCACTACTTATTAATCTAATCCTATGCACGTTCCATTTGGGTGGGAACTTGAAGGAATGTCCGAATATGGTGAGAAGACAATTCCAACATTGCGTTTGACAATATAACCATGATGTTTGCTACTATAATGAAGTACATTAAAAGAGGACTTCCATTCAAGGTAGTTATCTTGAGCTTTGATTTTGTTCTAATGAATCCAAGTTTATATGCTTATCGGTGTTGTATATTGTTTGTGGACAATTTATCCCTAGCTCATTACATGGCCAGTTGGACTCTTGCGTAAAACAATCACCCTTGGCACCCACTTCAGGAAACATCTGTCAAGAAAATGTCGTGATGAAAGGACGTGTTGAAAACATCAAAATTAAAATCTTCTTTTTTTCACCTTTTTAAGTCCGAATAATCTATTTCTTTTCCATAAAAATGCTGTGTCCCATTAATCCAACAGAAGCACTTTTCCATTTAATATCATTTTTCATTTATTTCCATCACCCTATTGACAGCAAAACTTTATGCAATACACGAGAGGTTTTACTAAGAACATCACTACAAAAGTTTTATCAAGGCAGGTTGGATGCCTCTATGAACAATGAAGAAATTCCTTCAAAAAACAAATTTGTGAACAAAAACATGTTTAGGACAAGTCTAAGGTAACCAAAGATTTGGCCAAACTACGATAGATGTCATTCTTCCCCGTGTCAGCTATGGCGTCACGCAAAAGCTTACTTTCTTTGCTCAGTGACTACATGTTCACAGTAGATCCTTGACCAAAGTGACCGCAGACCTTGCCGCAACATGTCATGGATCATTTTCCTCATTTTTGTGAAAAACGAGTCCATCTTTCATAATCACCTAAAAAATGAACCGTTTGATAATAAAAAAAACTAAATTCAAGGACCGTCATAGATGTTAACAAAAAAATATGCATGCAAATACTTGTGTATAATGCAAGATTCTTTGGCGGGTTGTTGTTCGACGAGAAAATGGATTTGTGGTAGCGCGACATGTCATGATACCTGTCCGTAAAACCTGACAAGTAATGGCCATTCAACCTAATCAAGCATATGCAAAAGTCTAGTGGCTCTACGGTGGCCGTCTCTTCAGGCCCTTGTTGAAGCATGGAGGGGCAGTCTCTTGATGGAGATGTTCACAGTTTTGTGGTAATAGTCGCTTCCAAAAAAAGTAATATTGCACTTTCACTTGATGTGCTTTGAATCATTGGTTTCACAATAATTTGCTTTGTTGATATTCAGTTGTAACTCAAAGACATCTTCATTAAGTCCTATGATATTGCCAGTTTTCACATCGTGCGACTCGGCTTTGCACTATGATATTGAAAAATATTTACATCACGACAAACCATGCTTTCACCACCTCGCTTCCTGACAAAGGTTTCTAATAATGAATATTAGCATGGAATCTACTAGCCATGTGTGAATCAAGAGGTACTTGACGAGTGCCACTTCATTAAGAAATTTCTTGTAATGATGAGAACATGTAAAACGTCATGGTTCCAATTCTCCAATTGAACTAGCAACATTGACAAAAGTTGGAATAGGAAAATCTTTCCTAGTATTGTGATCATGAGTGATCTTGGGCTGATGTAGGACATTGCGCACGAAGATGGTAACATGGTTCTACGTTGGTATATAGACATATAGTTGTAGTTACTCATATGTTATTTGTAAATGTTTGTATGCATGTATACATTGCATAAGTGTAGTTAACCTTTGGCTTTGTCTTAATGCCAAAATCATCAGCGCTTCTCAATGCATCAACACAGTCCTTATGTGAGCACAAGACCTCCCACTCGCCATCAATTCAAAATACTTTTACCGAATGAGTTTGACGTTGTGAATGTTTTTGATTGTGTTGCAGAAGGAAGCATCCTACGCAAAGGGTCATGTCTTTAGGGAATTTGTAGTAATAGTTTAGATGTTTTGAATTGCAATGGATGGTATTAAGTGATGTTGTAAAAGTTCCCTATCTCAATTCATGTTACTAGTCATGTCAGCAAATGACCTCAATGGTTCATAAAGAGAACCCACTTCCAACCAAAGTAAGGCGCCAAAACTTTCGCAAACCAATGTTGTGGTTCCTAAAAGCCAAGCGGATTCGAGATCATCAGTGGGTTATGGCAAGTATGGTGAATGATGGAACCAAACTTGCACATCTGAAAGCTATCAAAGAATGCACGACCACAAACATAAAAACAGACAAGTATTAAGTCAAGCGATGAAACCTGCCATACATTCAATTTTGGGAAAAAACCGACCGTTACGCCTACGTCATTGACATACCAGTTCAATTACTACCAGACCATGTGTGTGGGAAGATCATAAGATAGTTCACAAGCAGTTTGGTAAGCCATGGAGCGCCGCATTCAGTGTTCAAAAATCCACAAGATTGTATTAAGTTGATCTATTGCCTCATCAATAATAAAAAACATAGGTCCCACTGGTTATACATGAGTTGCAACATTGCGACCAAAAACCCGGCGCTTTCATTGGAGGCACTATGCTGGTGCATTGCATTTAAACAGAGATACTTTATTCAAAATGTACAGGCGGCTTGCAAAAGTGGTCGTGTTTTCAATTGTGTTCAAGTATCACAATTCTAGGAAAAGCATCTTGTACGGGAGAAGGAAGGATCCTTTCTCCTAAGCTTTATATCATTCAGAAGAAAAATACAAAATCACATAGCCAACGCCAACGATCGATGTGTTTATGTAATTTATTTCGAAGCTTTCATGGCCCGTGTCTAGAGGCTTATTAGAGGTTGGCCAAATATTGTAAAAAAAAACCTCCATGAGCTCATTGTTGGCTAAAAGAAGATTTCCAAGCGTGAGAAATTAAAAAAAGCATAAAGAAATCAAGGAATTTGAATTATATACAGTGCAACAGTCTACATGGAACAAGGTTGCGGGCGATGTGAGCAAAGTAACACATCACACTCTTAAACAAGGTTGTAATTGCTGCACATTGCAAACCTTGCATGGTTATATCAAGTAGCATTTCCATAGTAATGAGATGAAAATACTTTCTATATCTCCATAAATATGAGGTCGCCAGCGTAGTATGAACTGGCGGCTCGAGTTTATTCAAGCCGCATAATCTTGTGGATATGGGAGACTCATCGTCCATGTCTTTGGGGGTTGCCAAAAGCGACCAAGTAGTTTGTTTATGGCCTTGAAAAAGCGGGAATTGAGGCCTTCAAAGTGTGCGAGTGCTTGCAAAAGTGGCAGTTAGCATGACATAACGGCTGTCTAGTTTGTGACTGGCTCACAATATTCGGAGCCCAATTCCCTCCCATTCTTCTTCAACTAATTTGTTGAAGTGCCTCTTGATTCTGGTTTCAAAATATTTTGTACAAAATAATGAACAAAGGACCATAGTGCCTCAAATTGTAAACCAAATGGTTGGTTATCTGGCGAAATTTTGAAGTTTCATGCATGCTTGAGAAGAATGGTGTGGATTTTCCAATCTAATGTGTCTTTGTCTTCGTCGGTGTGATTTTGCTAAGTTTGAACATCCTTATTTGTGTGTCCGTGCATCAAGGCGCTTCGACCTTTGGGACAAGTTGCACACATCCTTATCGCTAATGCATTGTGGAGACACTTATGCGTGGTGAATTCGGGACGTAGCAGTTCAAGTTCAAGTCTGAAAAGAAACCGGAAGTCCTTTTACAAAGCTGAATTAATTTGTTGAAAGACTCCAAAATATGCAAAAACTAGCCTAAACTATTCAGGTAAGGATAAAGCAACCTCAGGGGCCGGCTTTACTTGATGTCTCAACGCGAGGACTCGCATTGCCAGATGCATGAGTAAGGGAGCCTGGATTGGGGCAGCGACCAAAGCGAGGGCCCATCAAAAACCTTCACGAATCAAATTCCCGGCTGTTTTAACGGTTGGTGACTCCTCGTCGTAACAAGGACTCAGCGCGTAGCATGGGCCTGTAGTTCGTCATGGAGATCATCAAGTCGGCGAGCACCAACTTGATACTGTGCTTTAACAAGGCAAACCAATGGGAGAAAGGACGTTTGAATATCAAGGTTAAACGCTGAGAGATTTTTGGTGATGACTCGCCCTTTGCTCTGGTCGGTCAAGGGCTTGCGACAAAACAGGACTTTGCCGGATCGAGATTTTGACAAGAAGGATCCATTCGAAGGGCCCTATTGTCACTGAGATGAAGCGACAGGGCTCCACGGCTGATGAGATTGGACGACGAGGCCCATTTGTTGACGATGGAGCAAAACGGACTACCTCATAAAGCCGCTTCATCAAACGCGGCCCTGAGGTCAAACTCCCCTTTAGTCTATCGATCTTGTGTGCGCGGTCAGCTATGTAGTGTAAGCTTTTGTTCTCTTAGAGTGCAAGGGGCACGCGCTTGAGGGTATCTATGCGTTTGGACCGCATCATGATACATGTTCACATATGCATAAGTATGTTATCATTGAGAGAAGCCCTCTATTGGATTCACGTGCAATGCCAAACCCTATCCGGGGTCCATGTAGCACCAAACCCAACCATGGGCTCGTCGCGCTTTCGCGCTAACCGGTACGCGAACCCAACGGAGGGTTTTGTCTCTTAAACCCCAGTTACCAGCGCGCCAATGCGACAGTTAGTAGCTCACGGCGATCACAAGCACCATTGTCGTCCGCCGGAGATGTCTGTGACATTTCGATCGCGAAGCAAGCGAGGCGGCGGGCATTCGGGGTGTAAAATTACCCATGCAAGCTACAGATCAGAGAGGACGAGCAAAGGACCGCCAATTGTCATTTCTTTAAAAAAAACTCCCTCATCGACAACATTAGATATGGGATAAAGTAAGACTTGACCACATATGACCATACAACAATGATTTTCAAATCCTGTGGACACAAATTTGATATTAATGAGATTTTCCATCACGTAACATTCAACCATAAGATGAAAGTTAATGAAAGGAAAAAAATACATCTACAACCATATATGTTAAAAAGTGTGAAATGTTTCTCAAATTGTAAACAAAATGAATGTAAAAAATTCAAAAAAAGGAAGAATATGTTGAGAACCATGAGAACTATGAAAATCTATGTACAATGAGAATTCAAACCATATGAAGCAATGTACATGGAGATATTTCCATCTCTATATCTATCAATGTATTCATATGGAACTCTATATCCAATTTTTATTATTGTATTACTATTATGAATAAAGATATTTATTTAGGTAAAATTTTATATATAATAATTATTAGGAATATGAATAATTATGTATAAATTATTATATATATGATTTATTGATATTTATATGAATGTAAATATGTATACGTTTTAAAGAGATTGATGTGTAAGTCATCAAATAAATAGATATATAATTAAAAACATGGAAATAGATAAAGCGAAGATTCAGAAATCAATATTTCTACTTATAAATATATATGTAGTTATAATTATAGATAATTATATAGTTAAATACATAATCATGTAATGATGGATATGGATATATAGTTTTACTTATTGATAGAAAACTAGATATGAATTTTTATATGAATACATTGATAAATATGAAGATGGAAATATCTCCATCTACATTGCTTCATATGATTTGAAACCTCATTTCCACTAGATTTTTATAATTATTATGGTTCTTCACATATTTACCCATTTGTATTGAATTTCTCACTTTGCATTTGCATACCATTTGAAGATATGTTCATACTTCTCCACATATATGGTTGTAGATGTATTTTGTTCCTTTTCTTTTATGGTTGGATGTTGCTTGAGATAGAAATTCTTATAGATGTCAAATTTTTATCCACGAGATTCAAAAATTACTTTTGAATGGTAATATGTGGTCAACTCATACTTTTTCCCATATCTTGTGTTGTTGATGCGGAAGTTTGTTAAAAGACATGACAATTGGCGGTTCTTTGCTCGTCCTCTCTGATCTATAGCTTGTATGGGTAAATTTACGCCCGTACACCCGCCGCATAGCTTGCTTCGCGATCGGAACGTCACAGATTTTTTCGGCGGACGACGATGTTGCTTGTGATCGCTGTGAGCTACTAACTGTCGCGGTGGTGCGCTGGAAATAGGGGTTTGAGAGATGAAACCTTATGTTGGGTTCGAGTACCGGTTGGTGCGAAAGCGCGACGAGCCCATGGTTGGGTTTGGCGCTACGCGGACCCCGGATAGGGTCCGGCGGTGTATGTGAACACAACATAGGGCTTCTCTCGTTATCATTACTCATGGGAGATGCAAATATCAGTCCATGGTTGAATGTGTCAAGGATGATATGTTTAATTAATTCTCGATGGTGACCCCATTGACACCCTCTCACTTGTGATGGAATAGTAAGGGCGGTTTCTAGTAGCAAACGATCGGCCGCAGAGTTTTTCTGTAGAAAACATAGCTTCTGAATATTGGTATCGTCGATCACGTGATTGTCCGCTGCACGGGTTTCATCGCTCATCGAAGGAACATGTAAAATCTCTATTTCATCCTCCGAGCAAATATGAGAACGGTTTGGGTTTCACTTCGGCAGTTTGCTTCTCTTACTTAAACAATTACTTATAGGTTGGATTGTCATATTCCGTTGGAAAATGGAACATAAAAGAACACGGTTAAATGACCGCCCCGACCGCCCAATCGAGTCGAGAATCCGCTCTACAAAATATTTTTAGTTTGCCTATAGGGACCAGTAAGGGCGCTTTCAGGGACCGGGGAGGTGTCCACCCCCCCACATATGGGCCGACCGCGCCCGTCACACGGAGTGTGACGGGCGCGGTTGGCCCATTGTGCCACGATTGGGGGTCCACCTTTTTGGGGACCCCCATTTCGTCCGTTTTTGGGACACCTGGCGCCCTCACCTGTCCCAACACTCGCATGCTCGGCATCTTTCTACTCTATGTCCGTCCAAAAGGCAACCACGACTAGGGTGGACGGCGATGGACAACTTCAGGTGCGCAGGTAGAACTAGCCGGCAGCGCTGTGGGCCCAAACAAACCCAGGTGTGACCTCTGAACGAGGGGCCGTTAGGATGAAAACGAGAAAAATCGACAGATCTGAAACGAAACAGGCAAATAGTACCGCGGTATTGAAGACTTCGGCCTTCCCATAAAATCTTCTTGTTGACTCTGGAAGATGCTCAACGCAACGCACCGTCCGCTATTGGAACAGTAACCACATCTCATTTGAGGAAAATTAGCGAAGTCATCCAAAATGTTGTACAAGCACAATCGGCATAGAATTCCAACCTATTTCGCATAGACTAGGAAACCCATAATACGCTCGACTATCAGACACACACACACACACACACACACACACACACAATTTTTTATCTATATTTTTATCTATATCTATATGTATATATATATATCTATATGTATACGTATATGTATATGTATATGTATATCTATATCTATATCTATATCTATATCTAAATCTATATCCATATCTATATCTATATCCATATCTATATTTATACCTATACATATATCTATATCTAACTCTATATCTATATCTTTATATATATATATATATATCTATATATATATCTATATCTATATCTATATCTATATCCATATCTATATTCATATCCATATCCATATCCATATCTATATCTATATATATCTATATCTATATATATATCTATATCTATATCTATATCTATATC
>SZWC01010674.1:82089-98156 GCA_023375785.1 Penium margaritaceum | reverse complement strand
TCTCTCTCTCTCTCTCTCTCTCTCTCTCTCTCTCTCTCTCTCTCTCTCTCTCTCTCTCTCTCTCTCTCTCTCTCTCTCTCTCTCTCTCTCTCTCTGTCTCATGCGCGCGCGTGCTCAATCTCACTGTATTGTTACAACTTTGGACTTAATCACTTCGGAAGTGGAGGTTTTACTTATATTTGAGACACTTCTTTGTCTATGACTGTTTTCAACGTAAAAAAATCACCGCTATTGGCCATCGATGGCCAATATTGGTGACATTGATCGACATTGGCAAGGGGGGTGGGGGGTGGGTCCCTTCAGTTGTACGTTGTTATGCGCATAATGGTTGTGCGCAAAGTAAACCGTGGCAGCTCTCTTATACCTGCTAGGTATGTGAGACTGGTCACACTTGATTTTGAGCAGAACCAACTACAAAATGTGCCAGGTGTGGTGTTCCATTTTCAGCTGGCTCAGGGACCGTTTCTCGTGGCAGCACTTCTTATGATGTTTTCTGCATTTTTCATGAGATTCCCTTTGTGTCCGCTAAGTAAGAAAAACCATTGATTTTACAAATGTGAAAAATTCTTAAAGACATTTTATCATACGATCCCTTGGTCAGTGAAAGAATACTACGTTGTGTATGAATGAATGCAACAAATCAGAGAAAAACATTTTCGTATATTTTGGCCCTTAACGTTGCATTCGTGTGAATGACATCAGCGAAGGCAATGCTGACTGAGCAATGTATCCTCTCCACTCTTGACGTTCATTTATAGGAAAGGAAACAACATTTGTGTATGAGCAAACGTGTGAAAGAATAATCCGTCCCTATTTTGACGTGGATGTCATTTACATTTTGTTTGAACAGTGCAATACTGATGCTATGTCAACATTGCTCAAGTGATTATTGCCCCTTGCCAACAACCAGGTGGCGTCTAGGACGGGGAGGAGAATGAATCTGCCCGCCAGTCCATCCCCTCGATTGCACCTCAGGTTGCGACTGAGGGGGGGGGGGGGGGAAGGGCCACCGATGTCGGTGATATTGATGATGTCGTTGATATCTTTCATGGGCGTGTGAAAAAGAATGTATGAATACAACCATTTCTTAAGGAATAGACATGAAAAGGGGGGTCAAATAATGTATAGAAGTCTAATTGCGACAAGCCTTTCCAAATAATTTCATGTATACAATCATCTTATGATTTTAGAATGCTTTGAAAAACTCTCAAAGAGCTTTTTGAAAAACTCTCATGTACACGTGCAAGAGGATGACGTCCACTTGGCATCAGTCTTTTCTCATCATAAGAAAGGTTGTAAGAGAAGATTCCAAGAGATTTTTTTTCCAGACCCGTCTTGTCAACCGGCGGATAATGTTTGTTGTCTTGACATCTGACGAATAGCTGAGCAGGTTCTGGACAGGCTGGTTAGGTGGGGACAGCAAGCCCTTAACCCCTTTTTTTTCTTTCAAAGTGTACTCATTGCACCCTGTTTTCCTCGTTCACTAAGCTAAAGAGCATATCACTTGACCGTGGTCAGGCACGGTTGAGTGATGGTGACGTACACCAAGAACCGGCAACCACAACCATTTTTTTTAGATGGGACACCGAATGTTATGCAGAATGGAGCGTACATGGTGAACGAGTAGAAGTTGTGAGGCTGAACATAAGCTAGACTTTGGGACTCTTGAGCAATTTACAACTGGCGGTAAGTGTACTTTGATGACATGGGTCAAAATGGTCGAACATGTATACACATATATACATATAAGTGTCGAGTTACAAAGGAGGCATAGTCGGGGTTGTTGGGTCGATTTTCGAGCGATGCGTTTGGAGTTGTATCGTGAGTGGTTGGATTCAAACAACTCTGTCGAGAAGCTGGAGGGCTTCGAGGATCGATGGTGAAGATGCGAGATGCATCATAATGAATTGAGATATGCCTCAATGTGTCCAGAAGTCCATCAAAAGGTCATGAAACTTCTGTCGTAGAGTCGTGTAAGTGGTTGAAGTGGTCAGGAAGTGCGAGAAGGTTCGTCGGAGGGTGAGGGCAGTTGGCCGAATTGCCCTTGACTGTTGAAGTGAAAATCAAGGAATCAGCATGCGGTGGGCTATTTGTGTAATGAAAGAAATTCCCACTGGGAAGATTAGGGACTTGTGTACTTCTGGTGCACAACACTTCCCCCCCTTTTAGCCGCGACTACCCGGCGTGCGTGCAGATGTGGCCCGGTGACGACAATGATATCCGTCGATGAGGTGATCGACGTCTCAGAGGTTGTCGTAGGACTCCCAGCTATTGTGCGCGGCATCGTAGTCATGCCACTTGACATGATATCTTGTTTTCTTGCCTCATTGTTTATGTCCAAGGATATCCTTGATAATTTATTCGGTGTCCTTGTCCACTTGTGTAGGAGGGGGAGGGACATCCCTGCAAGGGAAGCTCTCTCCGAGGTCTTGGTAGTACTTCAGTCTACTGATATGGAATCCCGGATGAACTTGCATAGTGTCGGGCAGTTTGGGTCGCGCAATCATGGAGGTTTGCATGCGCTCAATCTCAAACGGTCCTAACCATCAGGGTTTGTCCTTTGAATAGTCGGCTCCACAAAGTTTGATCTTGGTCGAGTTGAGAAGAACTTTGTCTCAAGTAGCAAAAACATCATCGCTGCAATGTCAACCGGCTACTCCTTTCATTGTTGCTTGTGTCTTTGCAAGCGTCTATGGTGTTTCATCCCAGATGGTGGAGAAGTCACAGCGTTGGACGTCAACTGCGAGGATGTTGCTTCGATTGTGTAGGCCGGCTGGTGTGGCGGGCAGTTTTCCATACACAATTTCAAACAGAGTTTTACTTGTTGTGGTGGATATCACCGAATTATATGCGATTTTGGTGGTCGGGAGTTTTTGTGCCCAATCCGCCCCATGAGGTTCGCGTAGTGTTCAGAGGATTTTTTCAAGTGTTTGATTTTTTCACTGGGTTTGGCCGTCAGTTTAAGAATGTAACGCTGTTGAAAGCTGGATTCGACTGCCGTAGCGAGTCATCAGTTTGCGCCAAAAACGGCTGGTGAATCGACCATCCCTAATGCTTGTGATGGTCCTTGATACATCATGTAACCGCACAATGTTGTTTAGAAACAGCCGTGCTGTTCCTTTGGTGGTGACGGTGGTCGTTGTTGGAATAAAATGAGAGATTTTGGAAATCCTCTTGATGTCCACGAGGATTGCATCATATCACCCAGGTGTGACTGGTAATCTGGTAATGAAGTCCATGGATACATCAGCCCACGGTTCTGTTGGAATCGGGAGCGGCTACAGAAGTCCGGGTGGTCGAGTGCGACAGGATTTCTGTCGCTGAAAATTGTTGCAGTATTTGCAAAAGTTGGTCGCATTGGATTGCATGTTGTCATACCAGTAGTTTTTTGCCAACTTCTTAAGCATTTTGTGTTGTCCAAAATCTCCACCTGGACCTGTGTTGTGGCATTCTTTGAGCAGCATGCGGCGAAGTTTGTCCTTCGGGGGAGCGACTGCCTGGCGAGTGAATCTTTGACTCTAATAGGGTGCGTCATACCAGATTTTCTCCTTGTCGTATCCGCTGTGCTGGTCATAGCCTCGTGTGAACAACTACTCAAGATACGGATCTCGCTACAACTGTAGCGTTTTTGCCTCAGCCAGTAGGTCTGGTCGGCGGTTGAGCGCGTCAGTGGGGTTGGTTTTCCCTGGTTGGTACTCAATATCATAGTCAAACCCGGATTCAAGGAACTCCATCCATCGGGTTTGATGTCGACTGAGGTTTGGCTGTGTCTTCAAATATTTCATCGCATGGTGATTGGTGAGCATGATGCATCGGCGGCATTCAAGATAACATTGCCATGTTTTTGAATTTATGTATGACCACCAGCATCTCTTTCTTGTGTATGGCACAGTTGAGCTCTTGTCCTCGCAGTTTTGTTTTCATGTGTGCGACCGGTTGGTCTCTGTTTCCATGGACTTGTACGAGGACCGCACTGATGGCTCGATCTGATGCGTCCGTAGCCATGACGTAGTCGACCGTTGGATCAGCTAATCGTAGGGCTGGCACCAAGTTGAGAGCGTTCAGCATAGCGGTGAATGCTTCTTGTTCACTGTGTTTCCACTGCCAATCATTTTGTTTTTGAGTAAGGTCAGAGAGAGGCGCTAACACTTGGGCGTAATCCCGTATGAAGTGCCCATGGTAATTGCAAAATCCGAGAAAAACATGAATGTATCAAACGTTGGTTAGTGTCCTCCAATTAGCAACTGCTCCCAATTTCTTGGGATCCATAGTGATCTGTACGCCGTTGATAACCTGACGCAAATACTTGATCGAATGGCGACCGAAGTCACACTTCAAGATTTTTTCAAAAAATTCTCTCTTTCTAAGACTTTGAGGACCTTTTGAAGATGTCCAACATACTCCTCGGGGGTGCGACTGTACACCAGGATGTTGTCAAGGTACACCATGAAAAAATCATTGAGGTATGTGAAAAAAAATTGATTACTGCCATGATCGTTGCCGGGGCATTCCTAAAGTCCGACAGCATTACCGTGAACTCAACATGCCCGTAGCGAATTTGGAACGCCGTCTTTTTTATGTCAATGTCTGCCAAGAAAATCTGGTGATAACCGCTGCATAGGTCAATCATGGTTAAAATTTGAGCCCCTGGTTGAAAAGCTTTTTTGCTCGGGGAAGAAGGTAGCGGTTCTTGACGATGGCATTGTTTAAAAACCTGTAGTCCACACACATCTGCATCTCGCCAGGTTTCTTTTCTACGATCAGTAATGGTACAGTGTATGATGAGTGGATGAACCCCTGACCAAGCATCTCATTAAGTTGCTTTTTAACTCGGTCTGTTCATGATCTTTCATCCGATAGGCCTCTTGAACTGTGGGTCGGCTGTCCGGCTTTAGCGCGATGCGATGGTCGATGTCGCGTTGAAGTGGTAGTATTTTTGAAAGTTTGTTGGGGAAGACGTTCGCAAACTCTTGGGTGAGTGGTGTGAACTATTTGGGTACCATCCCAAAATTTGTTGATGCCGATGAAGCTCATGAGTCAGCAACTGCCACTTGTACTTCCTCCATTGGCTCGAGATGTATGAGCCACACGCGAGCTCCTTGTCATGCGCAGTTCTTGGCCACGTGGAGTGGTATAGGCTACCACATTGTCCCTTTTCGACTGTTGCGGCTTCCTCTATTGCTTCCACCTCCGCTGCTTCCACTATCGCCTTTTGTCTCAAACACAGAAGTTAACGTTTGGCGCTGTTGAATTCCACGTAGAATTCGCCGCTGTTCCAATCAACTTGCAAATTGTGTCCGTGTAGGAAAATTTGTAAAATGTTATTTTGTGGTCACTCATTGGACAGGACCTCAAGACAGTAACATCCCGTAGATCTCCCACTTGTAGCCATACTAGTTTTTGGTGTCTCCGTATTTGCAATCTTCCGTCAACGGGTTTTCCTTCAAACACCTCTGGTTTGGTCTGCAAACCCAGCTTGTTAACCATGTCGTTTCTTACAAAACTGTGAGAAGCTCCATCCAATAGTGCCGATACCGTTCTGCGAATCTTGCATCATTGAGGTTGAACCTTTAGGAATATAGCAGGTTGGTCGTCCTCATACCCCTCGTTGAACTTTGCGATCTTAGAAATCCTCTCCAACATTATAGGCCATTCAGATAGGAGATCGTTTGGCGTAGATCGATCCTCACGGACAAGAGTTGTACCTTCACTCCTTCCCTTTACCATTTTCTGACTCGTTTTTCTGTGATTTTCCCCTCTTTTTGGCCTGCTGCTTGCTCCAACAGTTGCGAGCGATGTGCCTGACTAAGCGCGCTTCTCTCTGGTCAATGGTGTCCACTTCCATTGCAGTCCCCCGACTGGCTTTTTCTGTTTCCACCTCCATCTGAGTCGAGGAGTCCCCCTACTGGATTTTCTATGGTTGGGAGTTTGCCAGCCGTAGGACTCCTAGATCTGAGTGTTGTAGTCGGTGCTATCGATCCTTTCTGCTACCACAATCATTTGCAGCAAGTCGTTTTGGATACCAAAACTGGCAATTGCTCGTCGGATGTCTCGCTTCAGGCTGTTGTAGCAAAAACGGAGTTCGTCGTAGGCAATGTCTGCACCAGTAATGATCTTGCGGAATCTCCGCGTATACTCTGTCACGGTGGACTGCTGACAGAGACGCTGGAGCTTGTACTGTTCGTCAGACTTCTTGTTCAGTCGTCCAAAATTGGGCGAGCATCGCACGCAAAAATGTGCACCCATCGGTTGACCTGCTCCAAGGGGAGAACATTTGTGGTCGGTGATATGAGAAGGGCGCCACTGGCCATTGATGAAGGCCCGCCGGTCTCCTACTGCCGGTGGATGGGCTTTAGATCAGACCACCAACTTTGCGCCGTGCCACGCAAAAGCGCGGCTGTGAGGTCAATCTTTTTTTGTTTTTCATTGATCCCAACAGCGGTGTAGCATACCTCTAAACTCGTCAGCCACATCCAAGCTGTCGGACCTTTAGAATTTTCCGGATCGAACGGTTCAGGTGGGGCCGGAAGAATTTTGGTTTCGTTCGAGCGTTGGGTATTTCTCTCGACAAGCACCACTTCTCGTGTGCTTGCATTACGAAGAGCCTCCATCGCGACATTGTGCTGTTGAAAAAGATGGTTGTTGATCCCTTTGTGCGTGGAGATACCGTTTGCTAGTTCCTCATTCATCCGTGCATGTCGTCCGGTGCCACCTATCATTCCTGCATCTGTTGTTGAGGCTGTTGGTAAAGGCGGCTGGTTTACCGCTGTTGGATCCGCGACCGGATTGGTTGTCAGAGCCGTAGGGGTTGGTCCAGCTTCCTTGTAGCCTGCCATGCCAAAGTTTGCTGCCGCTTCATGGTTTAGGCATGTTCTGCTCCTCCATCGCCGAAGTCATTGCTGAAGACTTGGTGTTTGGTCTATGGGTACGCTTGCTCGCCTCACATTGTAGTCGCAAAGTCTGCAGAGTCTTGACGTGCGATATGCACTGACGACTTGTGCAAGGTAGTCCTCCGGATAGGTAGAATAGTCAGATGCCTCTCTAGCACCGCTGTGCTCTGATACCAAGTGTTAAACCGAACGGAGTGTGGATGGTGAAAAAGCAGAAGTCTGCTCATCCATCGAGGTTCTTTTGGGAAGAGGAACTCATAATCAGACAAAAAAAGGCCACCATTTATTTTGGAGATTGTACTTTTGACAAGGTGATGTATATGAAGACAAGTGTTCGAAGGGTAACAATCCCTTTTAAGAGCTTTTCTGAAAGGAGTATAGGGCTCATTTCATGCAGATAAGGAGGCTATGGAAAGACACAAGAATATGAGATGCATTTAGGTTGAGGTAGGCATTCATTAAGACAAGATTGGTTTCTACTGGGCCACGTTACTTTGTTGAAGTAAGAGAGATACTCAAGGAAGGGGCTCAACATACATCAATGGATGCAAGAATGACCAGAGAAGAGAAAAAGAAAGGTGAGGAGGTAGCCTCACGAGTGTGGGAACCACAGAGAAGGAGGTGAGTTTTCTCATATTTGTGAAGACATCACAATAGTGAGCAGTAGCATGGAGGCATTAGGCAAAGGAAATACATCTCCTATGAATCGATTCATCATCCTTGATATTTGAAGGGAATCCTTGGTGTATGAAGTGTTATGATGAATGAGAGAAAATTCAAAAAGAGGCTAAAAGATGCATGGGCCAAGAAATTCAACCAGTTTGAAATTCATGAATGATGAATTGCACTGCCTTGGCATGGGCAAACACCAAAAGTTCAGCAAGATATTGTACTATTGATGAAGAATAGAGATCAGAAAGTACTCATTGATGCCACAAGGGTCTCCTTTCTTGTACACGACGATGGTGACAGAACTAGCAAACATTGCAAATGCTCCCGGATCGTTAAGAGGGTGCAATACTATGGACGGAGATGAAAGCAGTGGTAGAGGGAAGCTTCTCATGAAACTCACCTGGTGGCCTTTTTGGCCTAAGGGCCTAATGGGACGTTTGAGTTCAAATGGAATTCAAGAACTCTCAGGTATAAATTGGTGCCTGAGGAGTAGAACAACTGTTTGGGGGAAGGGGCATTAAAAAAAAAAGAATCAGAGAGGAAAAAATTCACATGCATGATCAGATTGTGGGTACATGCGCAAAGAGATAGTGTGAAAAATGGAGGACATTACTTCTATACATGTGTGAGGTTTACCGCAAAAATCCTTCAGCGCAAGAATTCGGTATGTAGGCTATTGTGAGTAGAGTCTGGAGGTGAAGAGGGACTAGTGAGATTTGCCTTCTTTGCTCAAGAGCAACATCCTAATGGTGATGTAATTTTTTTTCTCATGTAGCATAATTGTAAATGTAACGGAGCGCTTGTTAGGATGTCAAAGGTAAAAAAATACTACATACAGATGTGGAGTATAGAAGACTCAAATTTATGAATGATATCCTCTTCAAAAAGGAGTTTTTTTTTACGGCATTGCCATGAATGGGGATTTCTTTCAAACTTGGAGAGAGAATGTATGGTATAGGATAGACTATGAGTATGTGTCTCATTTTACAAGGGTTGGATAAGTGAGACATTAATGTTCCACATGACACTATGTTTAGGTTGGTTGGGGATGCAAGAAGTGAGCAGAGGGTTTGCATTGGATTGGCAAGTCATTTAGATGTGGTACGTCTTTGATGGCCTGAATGGGAAGAGTGATTGACAGAAAGTGGTGAAGGCGGTCAAGTCTGTTAGCTTGAACAAAATCCAGACTGAAGGATGTATAATGAAAGAAATTGGGATGGAAAATTCCATTTTTTTTCACAGAATGATTGAGCTTTGAGGAAGGTCATAGGGAGGAGATAATGAGATTCAAGGTATCGAGGAATCATTTCCAATCTCTGGCAAAGATTTGCATGGGATGATATCAAAGCTTTTGAAGGAGAGCCTTCACAATGGTTGGGAGGGCAGAAGGCTCTGTTGGAGCATAGGTGAACATAACAACCCAACAGGTGTTGTACTAGAAGAATGTGAAAGACAATGTCCAAGGCGGAATGATCCTGACAAAATTTGAAAGTTCTACAACATTGTCATAAGAGGTGCTAATCGCACTTAGCAGGAGAGAGAGCCAACAAAGAATAAGAGTGTAAGCAAGGCTTGGTGTACTTTGAGGTTGACAAGAAAATCCATGCAAGGATCTCTTGTTTGGGTTCTTCAAGCTACCCACGAGGCTGATCCTGACCTACTAGGCTTTTCTTCCGGCGGTGGCTAATCGTGTTGTAAGCCAAACAGAAAGACAGCACGACCTCTAGGGATCAGTCACTAACATACCACAAAAGCAACATGCAAGCATGGAATAGAAACAATGAATCATTGGCATGAATTTCTATTCCTTGTGTCTGTTACGCCTTAGTTGCTCATTGCAAGAGGTTAGCCAACAGGAGAAATGTCTGACTTAGATCTGTACACCTGTATTGTCATCTGCCTACGCTCTTGGGTCCCCATCAACAAAACTCATAAGTTTTTCAAAGACGCTGAATTCACTGTGCCCGAGAAGAGTAAACCAAGGAAAATTCCAAAGCTCCATGTTTATATTGGTTTCATCATTTGCCTTCAGGGTAGTGAACGTGGGTGTAGTAAAAAGGTCACTCCCATGGCCACGCGCCCAATACCAATACAGAGTATAAGCGATACCTGGTCATCAAACCAAGCATCAACAGGTATTTTAAGCTCAATATCAAGCAAGATGGCATACCTAGCTCAGATCCCAATAATGGCTATGCCTTACACCAGAGGCCACCACCACCTTATGCTCCCAAAATGGGCTCTCCTCTTGTTGACCATTGATGCCTCAAAATAGTTGTGCCCGATTTTCTTACATTCATGAACTGATTTTCCAGGTTTCTTCTTCAGTTCCATCTTGAGGAAGTGTACTGAAAGTGAATTGTACCCAAAACATTTTTTAAAGTTGCAGACACACAACATACATGCATACAACCCATGCAAGAGTCAACTCTATTGGTCTATGTAAGGCAAACCTATGCACTGAATGATTGATCAGTGTGTTTTGGTGTGGTGAACAAGCATGTTACCCTCATTTGCTAGTCGCATGCACTAGACCCCCTCCTAGAAGATTGTCAATTGAATGCTCATTATAGGGCAAAATTTAACACCAATTGAATGATTAGTGTTTCTTTTATGAAGGAAAAAGCACACTTTCCTCATGCACTAGCTCCATGAACCAAATTTCCTACATGAGAAGAGGCTGAAGAATGCATATAGGATAAAATCATACAATGAATGTATGATTGCAGAGTTTTTGAGTGAGGAACAAGAATGCTGTCCCGACAGACCAGTCCCGCGTTATTGACCTATCCATAGGAGTAAGGCTTTAGAAATCCACAGAGGATAGAATGAATTCTTGTATCAAGTGTGTGATTAGTTAACGATAGCATGGGGAACAAGCACACTTTCCCTGCAATGGCTCCATGCACTTGAATTCCGATAAGATGGGTGTTTAAGAGTCCATGCAAGACAAAACTACGCATTGAGTGAATACTATGTACTTTTGTGAGAAATGGGTGTACTTTCGTGCATTAACCCCATACACAAGAACCCTACAGGAGGTATCCAAGGTTCCATATAGGGCAAGATCATGCAGTGAGTGGATGATTGATTTTTTACTATGGGAAATCAGTGCACTTACCTTTGTTCACTAACCCCATGCATTGGACCCTCAATAGAAGTAGGGGTTCCAAGAATGTGTGTAGAGAGAGTGCAGATTGCAGAGTGCATCATCAGTTTATTCCTGTGTGGATAACAAGATTACTGACTTCATAGACTAGCTCCATGCTCTGAACTCCCTCTCATGAGGAGTGAGGGTAACAAATCCATTTAGGAGATGATCATTTTGAACACTCGTTGTCAACACGCATGTCTTTGAGGAATGAGGGAACTATTTTTTCACACTAGCATCACGTAGTGGACTGCCTATAGGAGTGGAGGTCCAAAGTTCCATGCAAGACGAAATCATGTAGAGAGTGCATGACATGTACTACCCTCCAACACTGGCCTCAAACATTGAATCCCCCCATAGGGCTGGATGTCCAAGAATCCATATAGAAATAAATGATGCACTAAGTGTGTCATATGTACCCTATCACCTCACCCTTGAAACTGTGTACAAGAAAGTGCATTGAGAAGTGAACAGAAAAGTGAACATCCATTGTTCACCAAAACCTCTCTTTTTCATGAGAGTACCCCTTTTTTATGTTTGACAAGGACTTTATCTGTAGGCTCTAGTCACATTAAAATTATGTTTATGATCACTGAAAATGACGTGGATACAGGGATACACTTTTGATACCCTCGTTGGGGAGTGTATGAATTTCGGTCGGTTAATCATACCTCAAGTGTGTTATCTGTTAATTGTTGTCGAGGGATTGAGGGTAACTTCCTCATACAACAGCACCATGCATTGGATATCGCAAAGGTTTGGTACGCCAATGTTCCATTTGGGAAAATTTTATACATCGAGGGTCATAATCAATGTGTTTGTGTAGAGAACTAGTGCAGTGTCCTCATACACCAATGCCATACACTCAATCCCTCCATAGGATGAGGGATCCCATGATTCATTCAAGATGTTTTCACATAACGGATGTGTGGTTAGGGTCTTCTTTTGTATGGAACAAGCACACGCCCCTCATAGACAAGGCTCACAAGCTAGACCCCCCCAAAAGGAGTGGTGGTCCAAGAATGTATGTCGAAAAGAATCGAGCATTGCGCATGCCATCAGTGCATTTCTTTTTGTGGAACAAGCACAATGCCCTAATAAAATAGCCTCATGCAATCCACCCCGACATAGGAGTTAATCTTTACTTTTCAGTTTAAGAGCAATGAGTGCACTTCCCTCATAGACCAGCCTTGCGTTCTCGACCGCCCCCACACAAAGGACATGTTCTAGAAGGATGCACTAGAAAACAAACGCATAAGGGTGCCTTTCTTGACCATACCCATCTGCAAGCTAGGAACCAACCACCAACCAATGCATGAAGGCCTCATAAAACAGGCCCAAACCCCTACAATCTCCCCAATGAGGGTAAAGAGTAGCTGGTATGGGTTGTAATCCAGTGGTGACTGGTGCTTCCTTCCCTTCCCCACCCTTGCTTGAGTAGGTAGATGTCCTAGGTTTATTGGAAATTGGCCCACAAATTCGGAGGAGCTATCGGGAACATCCAGCAGCCATAGTTTCCCCAACTTTTGATTATGTGAGAGTCAGATCCGGCGAGATGCCCCCTCCTACTCAGATACCTGGAGGTTCCCGATAGCTCCTCCACCACCTGAAAAGAGTGCCACGTGAAAACAAGGGTGATGTTATCCGCAACCAAAACAATCTGTCCACTTGCCTGCTGCAGTTTACACAAGCAATTTTAAATGCATTGAGAGGAGATTGAATCATCTCCAGATATCCCAGAAAAAGTACCTAAAAGCATCTGCATTTGAATTCAAAATTCTTCTGTAGAGGGGTAGACACCATTCCTCACCTAGCCAACATCACGTGCAAATTCGCGCATCCCCTCTCCCCAACACCGACTCTCCTGCCAACACATGTAACTCATGCAAGGTCTCCTCCTCCTTGCTGCTACAAGGAAAATGCCATTAAAATATCCCTATTGTATTGGAGGTCATTCCTCCCTTTGATCATGGAACCAATGGGATCTAAGTCTACAATAGGATGATTTGATCTCCCCTTTTGAACTGCACATCCAAGGAGGGTAGGCCCTGTCACACGGCTGCAATGAGCACCGCACCGGCCACCTTCCATAAGGGACAAAAGGGAGCTGATCTCTGGCTCTTCCGGGAGGTGAAGGAAAAACAAAGTGCAAAGGCGATGGAAGGGAGCCCAGGAGAGCTAAAGCATGAAACTAGACTTGACTAGCCATTCTTGGTGGAGAGTGTGACAGCGGTCATGAGGGTATTCCTACTGATAGTGCAATGGCCCAGATGGAGCAAGCCGATCTACCTCCTGAAGCGTGAGTTAGAGGAGGACAGTGTACAACATGTTACTTTGTACGAGGCCCTATTCTGTTTGGCAGGCCATCTCCTCCTCAAGCAGGACATGAAGATGATGAGTAGGGGAGTTTGGAAGCAGAAAAAAGGAGGAGAACATATATGTAAATATATATGTATACATATATATATATATATATATATATATATATATATATATAGAGAGAGAGAGAGAGAGAGAGAGAGAGAGAGGGATACGTGGCATCTCTCCAACCTCTAGTATGGAGACAGCTTGGAGTCCCAGCCCAAAAATGCACTTTTCAGGTNTTTGGAAGCAGAAAAAAGGAGGAGAACATATATGTAAATATATATGTATACATATATATATATATATATATATATATATATAGAGAGAGAGAGAGAGAGAGAGAGAGAGAGAGAGGGATACGTGGCATCTCTCCAACCTCTAGTATGGAGACAGCTTGGAGTCCCAGCCCAAAAATGCACTTTTCAGGTCACAGGTAGCCGAAAAAAGTGAAATAGTGTCATCTGTAGGCTTCCAATCGAGCTCGTAGCAGAAAATCGGGCCTAAGGTGGGACCCAGAAAATTGCTTCCATTTTTTCTTTTGGCGGAAAAGAGTAGCCAAAGTGGGCCAACATTCCTCTCCGAGGCATACATCCATCAGCATAGGCGGGAATGGTTTTCTATGAGAATGAGTAAGGTGGTGTCAACACTTGGAGGGCCTGCTGCTGATGTCAGTGCTAGTGCCAACGCCTCTGCCACCTCAACTGCAGTGATCAAGTATGATTTTAGAAACATTTTGTCCCAGAAGAACTTGATGCCACCCCTGTTGGGTGTGAGATTTTTTCTCTATTGGAAATATTTACTCCTCCCATCGTCAGCAGAGCATGACCTTGAGGACTTTGACCTCTCCTAGTAATTGGAGGGAACGGATATGCGGGTGCTATTAAAAGCATTCAAATCTCTGCTGTGCAAAATGAAGGAAGATCAATGTTCTACCTGGAAGTTTAGGTTTTGAGGAAAAGGGGAGCAGCTGGACACTTTCCATAGAAGCAATCCTTGGCCCTACAATGTGTGGCAGTGCCTGGCTACACACAAGGACGAACAGGGAATGGTGCTTGTAGATATCCTTCATGAGAAACCTCTTTCACAAGCCACAGGTGCTCCCATTACGGACTATTGAGATGCAACCATGGATCTTATTTTTTCTAAACGCTTTGCAAAGCGTTTTAGAAAAAATGAAACTTTCACAAGCCAGGTGCTCCCATTACCGACTATTGAGATGCCACCATGAGATGGATCTTTGAAGGTGTATTCTTGGCCTCGGCGCCTCTCACACCATCGTAGAGTGACTGGATCTAGTGTTCTATCCTGGGTCCTACAAGGATTTTTGTCTCAGCTTGCTTTGTAGGTTACAAGTCACAAACATCGAGAGTAATAAACTTGCAGGGGTGTTCAAGGAGCTGTGCAACTATGAAGATGATTTGTGAGGCGAGGCACATGATGAGGAGGCTGCAGCTCAAGTTCAAACGTGCATCAAGGGGCAGTATCCTCCAGTCCCTGGCCGGAAGAGACAAGTGGGCAAGAGGTATGGTTAATCATCCCACTTTTCTACACTCCATTACATATGTATACTACTCCGTTATCTTCCCTTCCCAGAAGTTTACTCGCATGTATTCACTTGTTAGATAATTGGTTTTTCAATGAACAAATGTTTCTTTGTTCTCTATGAATATGTAGGTACAGGTATGAATCTTTTAATTCTTTTTTCTCCAAAATCATAAAAGCATACTAACTTTATTTTAAGATGACATATATACGTCTTGAAAAGTTAGATAGGCTATGTCTTTCATACCCAAAATGTGATGGGAACCCAGACAGAGAATAAAGATGATTGTTAGAAGGCAAACAGGACATCCGGTAGCTTTCATGGAAGTTTGCGTGTGCCGTGAACACACTTAAATCGAAGTCGATCGTGCCCCCCCCCCCCCCCCCCCCCCCCGCCAGTTAACCGATAGCTTTTGGATGATGTAACGAGTAGTGTATCATGGGGTTTCGAAAACCCGTACACAAATGTATCGTGGGGATTGAACCCCCCCCCCCCTTGATTTTATGAGTTGTGTACATCGGGATCTGTATTGTGTGTGTGCTTGAAATCGTACACAAGTGTATTCATACACTTATGAACAAATTCAGATCCCTCCAGATACACTTTCGAATATAACCCCCCCAATACACATGGACTAAAGGGGGGGAGGCAGCGACTACCTGTCCCCCCCGCCCCCCCTAAAATCGAGGAAGTGTACGTGGCGTGTGTATCGGTGATTGTAGTGGACAGAAAACAAGAACAATACATATGTGTATTCTTTCATGATTAAGAGGAAGCCAATGCGAGCCGTTGATTATGCGATCTGGACAAGCTAGAGAAAACTCATGAATTTCTTTGCTTACGTTGCGAGGTTAATAACAGCACCCCATCTACAACCACCCCCCCCCTCCCTAAACAAAAGTATGTGTGTATTGGGGGATTGTATCGGAGGGAGTATCTGGCAATCAATACGAAAACATATGCAAGTGTATTTGTAAACTTGTGCATGTAGTGGACCCCCTCCAGATTCACTTCTGAATACACTCCCCAGATTCACTTTGACTGCGAGGGGGGGGGGGGGGGGGGGGGGATTCGACCCCCCCCCCCTCCCCCAAAAGTGAGAAGTGTATCTGGCTCGTGTATCGGAAAATTTTGCGGATAGACAAACAAATTCGTACACGCGTGTATTTTGATAAAGGAAATGCAAAAAGTTTCAGATCTCGATATCTTGACGGTTCATGTTTCGCGAACGATTTGCTATTGGCACAATGCAAAGTTAGAAACGGCACCCCAACATGACTCCCCCCCATGACATCGCGGATGTATTGGGGATGTGTTTCGGGCAGTGTATCTTTCACACAGTAAAAAACGTACACGTGTATTTGTACACATATGCACTAAGTCGACTTCTCTCCAGATACAACACCCAATACAAACCCCCGATACACTTTGAACTTGGGGGGGGGGG